>JAUNZO010003145.1:0-61253 GCA_031894775.1 Chloris gayana
CTTCGGGGATGCCACGCCGCCGAAAAAGGCGAGACTTTGACCTGATGGCGTCGTCGTCCGGCCTTCGCCTTTCAGCGTGCATCAACCTTTGATCCCAGAAAAGCAACGTCGCCTCCTCCTTGCTCGCGTAATCCTGGGACATGCTTTAGTAAACGTAGGACGTGTAACCACTGAACCAGGCTTCTGAACTGTGATGCATGCAGAATCTGTGACCGCTGCTGTTCAGCCGAGATTATATGTAAACACACAATCTGTGAACGCGATAAAGCGGCAGAACGTGATCGGTACGACTCTCGTCTATGCACTGCACTATAGTTTGGACCGTCCTCGCGTGCCAGATCAGTAAAGCGAGGATGGGCGCGATGTCGTCGTTCATCAGGCGGACAAAATGATGGGTCCTGAGGGGGCGATGACGAAGGCCGCTAATCATGGTGTTGCGCGCGCGCCCCGTGCCCCGGCCATGGCGAGTCCAGCAGAAAGACATGCGTAGCGCACCGGGCCAAAGCTCGCGCGCTTTGCCAAGCCTGGCCTGCCTGCAGTGCGCCGCGCGCATGCTTCTCAATCGGCAAAAGCCCGTGCCGACGCGCCGTTCATGTGGCCACCCCGCGCGAGGCGAGGGCGCTCTCATCTCGATCGGGACCATGAGTCCATGACCACAACACCGGCGCCTATCGCTTCGGCTCCGGGTGCCCCCGCCATCACGGGCTCTCGTCCGCTCGTGCTCGCCGGCCATTCATTGCCGTCAGGCGCGCGCGGCCGGGCAGCGGCGCATGTGGTTGCTCGGTGACACGAAGAAAAGGCGCTTTTTCCCCCTTTCTGTGGCGTGGCATGCCCCGGCTCGGATGCCAATCCCATCATGCCGAGCGGCCGATCGGGCAACCTAAAACGGAGTGTCGAGATGCTGTAAGTGAATCATGGGATGCTTCGATGGAGATTAAGAGAAGCAGATGAGGATCTACGGTGCTAAAAGGTGGTTAGCATCGTGGAAGGTATAATTTGGGCACGCTTGCTAGGGCTAGGTCTGCGGACTGCAATAAGCGCAATCTCACGAGACACGATCGCAACGATTGCAGAGTTTCGGCATGCCTCATAAGTGCGCTAAGAAAAGACAGTGTGAAGGTATCGCATGCCTAGTTACGGTGACTGAAAAGGAAGACGGAGTTCTCACGCAGAAGAGCTTCACGCTTCCAGTTAGCAGAGTCGCTTCAGACAATCCGTTCTTACCAGACTGCTTCCACTTGTAAAATTATTTTGTACTGAAACTACTTGTAGTATAGAAGGCAAAAGAAACTCGGCGCAGTTGTGGCAGCTGTGTGAATCCACCGATTAAAGAGCTGCTACTTGCATGACTGAAAGGAGCCTTTGGTGCTACGCTAACTGTGCTCAATGACGATGTGGCAGCTTTGTCCGGCTATCCAACGCACACATCAAACGACAATTTATTGTTAACCAGCACATGGGTTAACTCTGTATAATCCCAAGAAATGGGTTTATTCAGGAGAGGTTTTCAGGTCCAAAATAATGGCCATTATTTTTTCTCAACTAATACTAATATAGTTTAGTAATTGCACTAAGAAATTAATATTTTTTTATCATACAAACTTGTGTTAAATACACTAAAACTTGACTACAAGAATAATGATGATGATTAATCAAATTTAAATTAAATATTTTATAACATATTCATGTAAAAATTGACTAACTTGCTAGTTATGATGAATTTTTGTATTATAATCATATTATTTTGACAATATTACCCTTACTAATGGCCATTAGTTATTAACTTGTAAAATTTAATCTATACCGTTAGATCCAACTAATGACCATTAGTTGAGAGAAAATAATGGACATTATTTTGAACCTGAAAACACCCCTTATTCAGAGCCGTAACAGAAGGAAAGATGTGCAGTTGTAGTACTGATTACAAACAATGCTAACACGTACTAGTAGAGCTGTGAGTGCAGCTTTATCATGCCATTACAAGGCATTGTTCAGACTAGGGACATGGTGCCAGACGACTCTGCTTCAGTGTTTCTTTACCATACAAGGATCAAAGATGTCTCTGGTATTTGATTCAGTATAGGATAGAAGAACCACGTGCACTCATGAGAAATTATAGGATCCATTCGAGAGGGAATCTATTCATCATCAGTTCATGGCAGAGCCAGCTTGTACATGAGAACAAAAATGGGCGCTCAATCGATTGCAGCTCGCAGGACGTGTCACTTTCTGTGCAGAAGAGACGATGCCACTTTCTTTTCTTTTTGACACGAAGGGACGGTACTTCTTTGTGTAAAAAGAAGTAGGGTGAAAAGAAAGTAACTTTCGGAGGCGAGAATGAGTTACAACACTTGCTTTCAAGTGAGCTTGCCAGCTAAGTTGGGCATGTATACCTGTGAGATTAAGGATGGTTTCAGATGGCTTCCCAGTCAGTAGTCGTACTAAATAATGTACAGTTTTAGGAGATCCTGCTCTGCTCCAAGATTTGGGGGTTTAATCAGACATCATGCTAGTGCTTTCTTCCATCCCTGTGCCTGTTTTATGACTTCTCTTGAGACGAGAGCTGGAAGAAAGTTTATGACAGATCTCAAGCTATGATGCCGTGTCATCATGCACGGGCGCAGACGATTGGTAGTTGTTCAACTTTTCTGATGCGGTGTGTACCCTTGTTTCGTGTTGTGTTGAGCACTAGAGCCTTTGCATCAGACTTATCTCATTGGTTACCCCACCAATTATGATTTTTCAATCAAGTAGCACTTCTCAAGTGCGCTAAATTGGTACTAAATTTTAGAGAGGTTTTCAGGTCCAAAATAATGACCATTATTTTTTCTCAACTAATGGCCATTAGTTCAAGGGTAGTTTAGTAATTGCACTAAAAAATAATATTTTTATCATACAAACTTGTGTTAAATACACTAAAACTTGACTACAATAATAATGATGATGATTAATCAAATTTTAAATAGTAAATATTTTATAACATATTCATGTAAAAATTGACTAACTTAGTAGTTATGATGAATTTTTGTATCATAATCATATTATTTTGACAATATTACCCTTACTAATGGCCATTAGTTATTAACTTCTAAAATTTAATCTACACCATTAGATCCAACTAATGGCCATTAGTTGAGGGAAAATAATGGCCATTATTTTGGACCTGAAAACACCCCAAATTTTAACGTAAAATTGTGAAAATACTGGTGAGCAAAATCGGTACTGTACTAATCAAGTACCACTACCAGGTTGGTGACGTAACTTGAAGAAATACCGGTCATTGGTGCAGGCTGACACGAGAGTACTGCTAGGTACTACGTCCACGTTTGAACGCATATCGTGCACACTTCAATTTGGAAAGCCCCAAAAACGAATGCAGACTTTGCCCTCGGAAAAAATATTTTGCAGCCGAGCTGTCAATGATACCTCTGCATAGTCCATACCGAAACGACAGCGGACGAATTGAATGAGCACTGATGCAGCCTTTGCTTTTTCACGTCGCCAAAGTTTGGAGCTGGGACGCTCGCACCGATCAGCTAGATTCTGTCCTCACACTCACAGCAAAGCTGCATCCCAAGGAGAGGAGAGGAGAGGAGGCAGGAAATTCTTTCCAAGTGTTTTCGGAGTTTGGATCACTTTCCGAACTTTGCATATGCCTTCTGTCAGGTGAGTTGTACGAGTAGTGCACAGCAGCATGTGTTTCACCCCCATTCTTGTCCTTGTGAAAGTAAGAAAATGGACATGCACGCTGTGAGTTGTGACACTTAATTGGCACAGTGCCAATGGGACTTGTCCTTCAGGGTTAGCGCATGAGTGATCTTACGTGGATCGATGCTGCCAGCCCGCGAGCATCCAGGAAAGTGCTGAGCTCGGTTACCCGGGTCGGAGAAGTGGCAAGTGACCAGATCGAGTGGCCTCGACCTGTGTAACCGGGCTCGGTGGATCGGCGGAGCGCCGGCGTCGGCGCGGTGTGCCACTACAACTAACACGGGGTCTTGCTCCCCGGGCAACATTTCCGGCCGTGCTTGGGGCTTCGTTACGCCAATGAGAGCCGCGGACATGGATCGCTCCACGGGCTCTTGCGCCAGGAAAGAGGAAAGCGGACACCGTGCGCGGTTCTTGAAAGCAACCAGATTTTTCCTCTTCCCTCCCCGCGCCATGGTTGGTTTGGTTGCTTCAAGAACCATGCTCGCAGTTCTGAACGACGAGCTGGGACCAGGGGTCCAACGGTTAGGATGTGTTGGTTTCCTTCCTCTAAAATTTAGCATTGTCACATCGAAGAGAATCTTATTACTCCCTCCGTCCCAGAATATTTGGCATTCTAGGCTCATCCATTTTTCCCAAAATGTTTGGCATTCTCACTTCCCGAGACACCTTTCTCTCTTCCCAATACACCTCTATCTCTATCTCTTTCCTCCTCATTTCACTGCGACCTACTTTATTCCTTCCTGTCTTAATCTCCGTGCCGGAGTTATAATGCCAAACATACTTGGGACGGAGGGAGTATTTATGAATATTTTGATTAATTTAATGACAAAACCCTATTGACAGATTGGTGCTAATTTTCGAGATGAATCTAATGAGCTTAATTAATCTATATTTTGCTAAAGTGATGCTACAGTAACCGTCTTCTAATCACGACTTAATTAACATCATTAGATTCGTCTCGTAAATTAGTCTAAGAATCTGTAATTTATTTTATAATTAAACTTTATTTAATCCATATGCATTCTGCAGGCCTCCCTGTGACAGAATGGGCGAGCCGAGCCGGGGGCGTAGCGACGGAGGGCGAGGGAATTTTTTGTTTAGGCGTGGGGCGCGCACGAGAAGCAGCGCCTAGAAAGGGCCGCGTCGCCAAAGCGGGGGACACCGCGCCGGGGTAAAAGGCGGAATGTCCCCGGACCAGGTGGCCGCGGCACCGCCACTCGCTGACACACGGGCCTTCCCCACCGCTGGCTGGCTGTGTCGAGCTCGAACCCGTTTGGTCGGAGGCAGTGAGGTGCGCGTGTTTGGCGGAGTAGTGGAATGGAGGCGCCCGCGCGGGGGCGAGGTTTTGGAGGTCGTTTCCTGGGCCGTGGTGGCTGCCGCGGCGGCCGGATGGGCATCTCCACCACCGTGTGGGCAAAGCGCCTTTCTTGGCGTAGCTACGGCGCGAGGCGGCGTGGAGAGCGGAAAGTGGCTGAAAGCAGAAACGCTCCTCTACGGGTAGCTTAGCGCGAGCCCGGGCGAGCAATCATGCCTAGCTGCCGTTCGCCGTACGTAGCACACCGGTGCTCATCGTGCAGTGCGCGCGGCCCGTCCAGGCCTCCACGACGGGGCAGAAAGAATTTCATCAGCAGCTCGGGCTCCGAACCACGATAGTCGCGCCGACTCGTCGTAGGCCACGCCGGCACGTACGCTCATCATACGCTTCCGCCGCGTTTTCTTCCCTGTTTTCTCCACGCGAGCTCCGTTCCTCCTCCCCTGCCGCCACCGCCATACGATAAGTGTTGTTGACACAGCATGTACCGGCGATATTGTTTGCAAATTTGCCATTTGAATACTTCAACGTAGCGCGCTGGCTTTCCCCATGACACGCTCCCCAAAGGATCGCAGGAACAAACAATAAAAAAGTTGAGGGAGCCGCACTTTTCCTTGTCCTTTTTCCCTCTCTCCATCTGCTTCAGGCCAAAAGAGCTCACGGAAACGGAACGGGGCGGTTAGGAGAGAAAAGACGGGCTTCTTTATCCTCACCTGTCGGACCTGCCGCGCGCAGTCATCTTGCTTCACTTATCCGGCACCTCGCTGGCTCGCTCGTCACTCCATATATACCGCCCTGTCCTCCTCAGTCGAATCGGGCGGCTCTCAGTCTCACCTCGCTCTCGTACCAGAAACAAATCCAAGAGTGGTGAGAATCTCGCAGAGAGATCGACCGAGATCATGGGCGAGGTGGCGGCTGTCACCGCCGGGAGCTTCGCCGACGAGAAGGCGCCGGCGGAGACGGTCGGCGTCGGGCGGTACGTGGAGATGGAGCAGGACGGCGACTCCAACACCGTCAAGTCGCGGCTCTCGGGCCTGCTCTGGCACGGCGGCTCGGCCTACGACGCTTGGTTTAGCTGCGCCTCCAACCAGGTGCCACACCATATCAAGATCAACTTGTAGGTGGTTCCGTAGACTCGTAGCTAGAGCTGATGCATCTTGTTTGTGTTCGTCGTCGTGGATCCTCACAGGTGGCTCAGGTGCTCCTGACCCTGCCCTACTCCTTCTCCCAGCTGGGTATGCTCAGCGGCATCCTGTTCCAGCTCTTCTACGGCCTCATGGGCAGCTGGACCGCCTACCTCATCAGCGTCCTCTACGTCGAGTACCGCACCAGGAAGGAGAGGGAAAAAAGGCCGACTTCAGGAACCACGTCATCCAGGTGATCGAGAATCCTTCCAGACTTTCAAGTTGCCTGTGTGACCATATGTCATCTGAGAACCGAACATTTCTGTGCATCATCAGTGGTTCGAGGTGCTTGACGGGCTGCTGGGGAGGCACTGGAGGAACGTGGGCCTGGCCTTCAACTGCACCTTCCTGCTCTTCGGCTCCGTCATCCAGCTCATCGCCTGCGCAAGCAACATCTACTACATCAACGACAAGCTGGACAAGCGGACGTGGACCTACATCTTCGGCGCCTGCTGCGCCACCACCGTCTTCATCCCCTCCTTCCACAACTACCGCATTTGGTCCTTCCTCGGCCTCGTCATGACCACCTACACGGCCTGGTACCTCGCCATCGCCTCGCTCATCCATGGCCAGGTACACGCATGCGCACGCAATATAATGAACAACCCATGAGTGAACACAGCTCAGCTAAATAAGCCCTCCTTGCAGGTTGATGGTGTCAAGCACTCCGGGCCGACCAAGATGGTGCTCTACTTCACCGGGGCCACAAACATTCTCTACACCTTCGGCGGGCATGCTGTTACTGTGTAAGCCGACAAAAACCCTTCCTATGTCACTTTATTATGAGTAGCATGAGTGTGGGGCTTACGGTTCTGCCAAAAACAAATGAGTTGGTTTCCAAAAAGAAAAGCGCACAGGCCACACACATGGCATTCTCATGGAGCTATGCATTTGTATTTGCCTGTCACTTCGATGGGGACCCACATGTCTAGTGATCACTCGAGCCGGCCTTAAGCTTGAGTTAGTTCAGCAATCTGCAATGTGTTTTACTAGTATAAGTCATGCCATCCATTTCAGACACACGTACTACTAGCAGCTCGTAGCATTGCCAAGTACTAGGTCAAGAACACAAGTTCGCACGGTAGTCTAGCTCATCACGTGTCGGATAATCAGAATGCACGACATGATTGCAGTTAGCATCTTTGGTCATGTAGTAGTAGACATTTTAGTACAGCGTATTACTACAAGTAAAATGTCCGCAGATGGAGTACACATGCCATCGACCGAATGGCAAAGGCAGAAGCGCATCTCTGCGCTGCAACTGTGCATGTTGACGCTTAAAAAACCCGTGCAAGGCAGCTGCTTCCAGGTTTACACGCTGACACAAGTAGCACCTCTTATCTTTTGACAAACCTCACCAGACACGGCAGGGCTGGCTATCGCATCCCATCCCATTCATTGCATGTCTGGACAGTCAAAGGAGCCACTCCACCCGAGGGGCTCCTGCTGCTTTCGCACTTTGCACCACTGAGGCACTGACTCACTGTACGTAGATGCCGACACGATACACCACTGAGGCACGAACACGGCACGGCGCCCAAGTATCTGCATGCATGAGCAAGGAAAAGCAGTAGTAGTAGGACCCCATCGAGGAGGTCCTCACACTGCTCATAAGCAAAGTCCATTTGATTCGAGCAATTAGCTCTTCCATTCCGCAGCTAATAGTGTGTACATGCACTGTGCAGCGAGATCATGCACGCGATGTGGCGCCCTCAGAAGTTCAAGGCGATCTACCTGATGGCGACGCTGTACGTGCTGACGCTGACGCTGCCGTCGGCGGCGAGCGTGTACTGGGCCTTCGGCGACGACCTGCTCACGCACTCGAACGCGCTGGCGCTGCTGCCGCGCACGGCCTGGCGCGACGCCGCCGTGGTGCTCATGCTCGTCCACCAGTTCATCACCTTCGGCTTCGCGTGCACGCCGCTCTACTTCGTCTGGGAGAAGCTCGTCGGCCTCCACGACTGCCGCAGCCTCTGCCGCCGCGCCGCCGCGCGCCTCCCCGTCGTCGTGCCCATCTGGTTCCTCGCCATCATCTTCCCCTTCTTCGGGCCCATCAACTCCGCCGTGGGGGCGCTCCTCGTCAGCTTCACCGTCTACATCATCCCCGCGCTGGCCCACATGATCACCTTCCGCTCCGCGGCCGCCCGCGAGGTACGCTACATTTTGTTTTTCCTTTTAATGTCATGGCTGTTTAACATGTATACACAGGCCCTTAATCAATTACTTACTCTGCGCTTGTGCAGAACGCCGTCGAGCCCCCGCCGCGGTTCATGGGGCGGTGGACGGGCACGTTCATCATCAACGCGTTCGTGGTGGCGTGGGTGCTGGTGGTCGGATTCGGCTTCGGCGGCTGGGCCAGCATCACCAACTTCGTCCACCAGATCAACACGTTCGGGCTCTTCACCAAGTGCTACCAGTGCCCGCCGCCGCCGCCGCTCGCGCCGGGCAACTCCCTCCCGTTCCCCGGCGGCCCGCTAGGCAACATCACTATGCCGTTCAACGGGCTCTCACCGGCGCCTGCTCCTTCGCCAGCGCATCTCCTCCATCACCACCGGCACCATCACAGCCACGGGCTCTGAAGAGAGAGGCCTCGCTATCTACCAGAACATGAATGACCCTGCTTTAGTTTCAGCTAATCCACTAGTTAGTCTAGCTTAATTAGCATTAGCATCTTCTCTCGAACTTGTTGCCTGCTTGCATGTCAGGTCCTGCTTTAGTACTGTGAGCCGTGTGTTTGTGCTGCCTGGCGTGGAGCTCAAAAAAGGAGAATATCGCCTACTGCTGCTTTCACTCATCCGCATGCATCGCACTTCTGCTTTGCAGTCTGGCAGTATATATTCCACCATTCAGTGCTGTATCATTGGTTGTACTTGAGCGCGCTGGTGCGCTCACGAGTCAGGTGTCATGCATGACTCGGCAGCTCTTTAGCCACCATTTCTCGGTTCACGTGAACTTTACTCCTGCCCAATGTGAAGAGAGCTCGTACGCTCGAGTCAAGAAAGACTGAAAATGCTGTTGTTGTGCTTTGACAACACGGCACCAAGAGTCCAAGACTTCCTCCCAGCCTTGTAGATCGGGCTTCTCGTGCATGGATCGGCCCAGAACATCAAAGCTTCCACGCTGGACCTTAGGTAGACCGTAGACCCAAAGCTGAGAAAAGGATCCACTCCAGCTGCTCCAGTTATTTGAGGCCCATTTGGCTCTGGGTAAGGAACGGTTGTGAATGTCAACTTGCACTCAGAAATGTGTGGATTCTGTTATCCCATAGACCAGATCAAAATAAGAGCCGCCGTCAATCTCGATTAACTGCTGAGAAAGCGACGAATTGAAGACTTATGCATCATACTCCAATTAAACAACGAGAAAGGAGTACCGATTAATAAACAGAAAAAAGGGTACCATGTTCTACTATTTGCACGGGCAACAGGTCCCCGTCGACCGACAACCTTGTCCGAAAATGCTAGACTTACTTACTTACGTGCTGATGTGGACAACCACATTTAGTTTTTGCTACCGTGATTATCGGAGCTGCTGTCCAATTTTTGCGGTGCACGTATGGTCCACATCAGCAGTGCGTAACAATTTTGTAGACTATGTACGTAACTGTAGCATGGCTCCAATCTTGTCATATCTCCACTCCTTAAATTCACCAGTGAAAACTTTCCTACCGTCACCCACCTAATTGCACCTAATTAGTCTAAACAGTCATTAATTAGCCTAAACGTACCCCACTAATTGTATCTAGAAAAAGCACTTGTTACAAATCTAAGGGCGCATAAAAAATGACAACAGATCAGATGGCTGCAATTTGTGCGATCAGGCCACGGCATCTCCTTCTTCTCCGCAGAAAAATCACATGCCAACCGTGCAGGTGTAGATCAAATAAGAAAAAAAACACCGACAACAACTACCGCACCGCAAGGAACCGGCACTCCGCCCCTGTCGAAAGTTGCGCCGGCGGCCGGCCAGTCCAAACATTCGCGCGGCACCGGCGATATCTTCTCCGTTCGACTTGTCCTCTCTCCAGACAGTTGCGCCTCGACGGCGATCTCTCCTCCGCCGGGCCTATCCTCTCTCCAGTCGGCCGAGCGCGACGCCGTCGATCTCACCTCCGCCCCCGTCGAAGGTTGCGCCAACTGCCGACCTGTCCTCGCTCGAGTCGCGCGCGTAACGCCGCTGATCTCTCATCTGCCCACTGGCCTGCGCGGGGACTCGATCTCTTCCTGCTATGGGCGCCGCGCTCCTCTCCCACTCGAGACTCTGGCGCCACCGTCGCCTCCCATCAGGTTCGTCATCTGTACTGTCCTCCCTGCCATGCAACCACCTTGCATTGCGTACGATGCCCCTGTCGCTATCTAATCTAAGAATAGTTATTGAAAGGCTCAACAAATAAAGATGAATTCATTCACGCTGCTCCATTTAATTATGCAATTGGTTTGATTAAGGGTGCAGCAAAAATAAGGTTTGATTTTGTGAGCGCTGCACGTTGTTGATTAGGCCAAACAATTAGTATATTGCAGTTAGTATCTTCTTTTTCTTGTTCAAATGTGTTGCTCTTAATCGTGTTAAGGTGGAAAAAATTTACTGCTAATAGTTACTGTCGAGTATGTTTTACTTATATCTTATTTCACAAATATTTTTTTGGGAAAAAATTCTAAGATGATAGAGCTTTAGACTTGAAGGAAGCATTTCAGTGAAAGACAATCATTAATATATTTGGTTTGCCCACTTTCAAATACCCTAGAGCCTTTCAGTGCTAACATCTTAGATGGCTTAAAAGTTTTTTTTAAAGTACATGGCTTAAATGATTATCTTCCAAACTAAGGACCGGGTATTTGTCGCAATGCAGGAGACCAATAGTTCTATTTGAATTGTAGACCTGTTGATATGCAAAAGGTGAAAAAAACTTTTGACTGAGCTATATAGAAGCTGTTGTGCTAAACACTACTATATGACTATTCTGGATTTTGAATTTTTACAGCCTGTGATGTAAATATCAGACCTAATAAGTGAAAAAAATTATTCTCATGTGAGATTATGTTTCTGCGACCTGTACATGCTTTTATTACACAATATAGTTGATTTCTATTGCACCAGACTTAACCCCTATCAAGTTATTTCCTTGAATAAAAACCTGGAAGAGGAAAACAGAACTGAAAGTTACGCAAGCTGGTTGTGAAAGGATGTGTTATTGGGCTTTCGGACTTTAACAATGTTGAGTTGTAAGAAAAATAAAAATGTGTTTTCGGTTGTGTTCTCACTCTAAGCTTCAACAGAGACTAATTGACATGAAACAACAACCGGTGGTCATCTTTGATGCCATGGCCACTAATAATTTCCCCGTCCATATCCATAATAATTAGTGGCAAAATAGACTTTTTAACTGTTTTAAACAAGATGTCTCCTGTAATAATTTCACAACTTTTTTTGAACTTAGATTTTTATATACCAAGATAGCGTACCAAAGCATCTCAAATGACAGATAATCATATGTCTTTGTATTCTTTCTGGACTGATAGTAGAGAGAGTCATTTTCCTTTGTGTTCTTTGTGGGGTGATAGTAGAGATAAACATTGTCTTTATAAAAACAATGTCTACCTCAAATTCAAATGTTATGTAACAATGCATTAGTTCATTTGAGAACCATCTTGGTACTACCAAAATACTTTAGTGTATGAGATCCATATGATGTGTCCTGTTCATTTCATTTAGTTCTCTTATCAGTACAAGCTAATATTTGGGTCAAATTGCTACAGGCCAAATTTATACGGGACACGCATTGGCCGGAGGGCCATGGGCACACGAAGGGAAGCGGCACTCCATTCACATATTATTTTTTGTGAATCGTATTTTATTTGTTGTCTGATTTGTATCATCATACATTTTCCCTCTTCTCTGTGTGTGATACTTACTGCCCTGCTACTTCACATATGTTTGTGCTGCCCCGTTGAAATAAACAAAAAGCAATACAAGCAACATAATTATCAAGATTCATGGTTGCTTAATTGGGTTCAAATTAAATTGCACAGCCTAACAATATTATTCATTCTAGCAACTGTTATCCGTGTTCTATCAACAACTCCATAGCTAACCGTTGCATATAAAGACATCTTAATGAATGTCACATGCTTTACGGGTGAAATAACAGAGATGAATGAAAGATATTTAGTTAACCTTCATATAAGTGACATTCTTAACTTTATTTCGGTTTTTAATTTGGGACAACTACTCATGTAACTGTATTATAATTTCTATTAGATGTTCAGTATTTCTCATTTCATTTGCACAGGCTCTCTGAAATTGGAAGAGCAGCAAAGTGCATCCTTTCTAAGCTATCTGAGGTAAATTTTTAATATAGTACACTTTTTTACATTGTGAATTTTAGATTAAATATTGAACTACTTGCATTTCTGACATCGTGAATTTTAGATTAAATACTGAAATACTGACATTTTCTTAGATATGATTTACTTTATTCAGAAAATATGAATTGTAAATGGATATATAACTCTGACTCCAAATAAGGGCAAGATGCATTGTGCCTCAACAGCTCAAGAAACATGGAAATAGTGATTGAACACATCAGCTCCATAGACTACGGTCGTTGGATGTTACTTGATGGTGTGTCCTAAACAAATCTTTGACAAAAAAATTATAGAGCAATCAACATTTTAAATTGTCACATGTTAGTGGTATCATTAACTCGGGCTAAATGGACCTAATGGTTCACTGTTCACTTCTCATATTAGTTTTACTATCTTGTAGATGATGATCAACCAAACTGATTCTGGATCAGATCACAACAGTTGCCAATAATTTGCCCATGAAGTCTTCCATCAGATGGTTCTTGAATGAATAAGATGGTGTATTGTTGAAATTGTATACTTTACAATTTGTAAGGGGTTTGAGTAGAAAGGCTCATGACTGTATCAATTTGAAATAAACAAATTTACTTCTCTAACTAAAGTTGGAACTTCAAATAATCATTGATCAATATCCGATGTTGTGTGGCTGTATTTGAAAAGGTAAGGCATGGGAATTGATATAATGAAATGAAAAAAAATTGTGAATGGTAAAGACATATTTTTCTATTTTGAATTTCCAAAACAAGTACTCCCTCCTATTGTTGATTTTCGTTATGAAATATATCCGTAGCGTTAGCACGTGCATTATACTAGTCCTAGTAAAAGGCCGTGCAAGCGTTCGCCCATAGCAACCTAACTTTGACTTGTCTACCCTGGATTAGTAAATCTGGGCATTTCAAATGAGGTACAATCTGCTGCTTCTATTGCAAGATGCTGATTGACCTCGTAAACGTTATCGCATTGCTTTGCATTTGGAAATAATTTGACTCGTAAACGTTATCCCAAATGCGAAGCACAACAATAGATTAGCTCTAACAGAAGTTGACCGCTGCTATTGCAAATTACTACTAGTATCCTTCTCACATTTTATGACGCAAAACGATAGAGCAAGTGTAGCTGTTGAGCAATGAACCAGCTACTCCTACTTTTAATGGGAGGGGCCAAAAAGATGCATTCTGATTGTAACATCACAACAAATACATCTGAAAAAAATTAGCATCGAAGTCAAGTCAACCTTCGCTTTTGTTTTTTTAGAAGGAGAACCCTCCCTTTTGTCTTGATATTCTGATTTCTGAAGCTTCACACTAACCAAACGTTGTCAGGTTACGAAACGGGCTGACACAGCTGTGACTGCATATGAACAGGCACGGTTCCCGCTCGAGCTTTACAGATTATGAATGATCGATGAATCATGAATGCCTTTAAAGTTAAGAATAAGCGACTTCCTCAATCAACAATATTGTGCCCAAACTGCCTTATCCAAATAGGGATTTGGAGCTAACAAAGATGAACAATACACTCAAATGCAGTCTGAATTTGTCAAAGAAAAATCAAGACGAACTAACTCATCTGTACAATTGGTTGCCGAGAGAGAATCATGGCGTCACCTGGACGCCCTGGACTGGAAGAGCTCCAACCTCGCCCTGGCGTCCGGCAGCAGCGCCTCGACGCGCGTGTCCTGCACCATCTGCGTCTGCTTGGACGCCCAGAGCAGCACGGCGAGCACCCCGGCCTGCGCGACCTCCTCGCTCTCCGGCACGTGCAGCGCCACGTAGCACAGCAGTATCAGCGCCTCCACCTGCACCTCGTCGCCGAGGTACACGAGCTGCACGAGGTGCCGCGCGCCGCCGGCGTCCACGACGGCCTTGCAGTGGTTCACGTGGAGGTGGTTCTCCGAGCAGGCGAACTTGGTGAGCGCGAGCACGGCCTCCCTGGTGACGGGCACCTCGCGCTCGTCGAGGAGGCTGACGAGCGGGCCCACCACGCGGGTCTCGCTCGCTGTGAAGGTGCGGGACAGGCAGCCGAGCGCGGTGACGCAGGGGAGGAGGAGGTCGTCGTCGTCGGCCTTGCGCACCACGCGGAGGAGCTGGTCCACGACGGCCTTGGCAGCCGGGGAGCTCGGCTTGAACGCGGACTGGCGCAGCGCAAGGTTGTGCTCGGCGACGCGGGTGATCTCCATCACCGCCATTGCCGAGTAGAACCGCAGCGCCGGCGTGGAGCCCATGTCGGCGGTGTCGTCGAGGAGCCGAGCGAAGCAGAGCAGCGCGCGGGACTCGGTGATGCTCGTGCACACGCCAGCGTTGCTGCGTGCGAGCTTCCACAGCGCCTTCGCCGCCATGGCCTTCATCTGCGCCTTGGTGGCCGGGTCTTCCTCAGTAGTCCTGCGCGATCCGCGACCGCTAGAACCGTTCGATCTCAGGTGTTGGGACCTTGCCGGCGAGGTCGCGACTCCGTTGGTCGTCGTGTTGGCGGCAATCGCGGAGTGGACCACCGATTGCATCTGGCTCTTCCCCGCCTGCTGTTGTTGGCCGCCACTCAAAGAATTTGCTGCCGGGTCGTTGCCTTGCCGCACGCTGTGCGATTTGGCAAGCACGACCGAGTGCAGCGAAGTCATGGGCTGCTGCGGCGGCGGCGGCGGAGGGGTGCCGTTCTTCCCAACGCCGATGGCGTACTTGGCGTGCTCGTTGATGATTCCCGCCGCGAGGTGCCCGACGAGGTGGCGCACGACGTTGGTCTGCGCGAACAGATCCTGGCACTTGCGGCTGTGGTGCGCGAGCGAGGCGACGGCCTCGGCCGCCGCGGCCTGCACGCGCGCGGGCGGCTCCTTGAGCGCCTGCGCCAGCGCGGCGCACACCCCGCACTGGAGCAGCTTGTCCACGCTCTCCTCGTCGCGGCCGAGCAGGCCGAGCGCCGCCGCCGCGTGCTCTCGCGCGTCGTCGGCGCCCTCCTTGAGCAGCCGCACCAGCGGCGCCACGCCGTCCTCCTCGATGATGTACTTGGCGAAGTGCGGGCTGTCGCGGGCCAGCGAGGCTAGCGTGGCGGCGGACTCGGCCCGCGCGGAGTGGGCGCCCGTCTGCAGCCGCGCGACGTGGTCCCACACCATGCCCAGCACCGGCTCGTTCTGCGCGATGTTGGGCAGGCCGCGGAGGCCGTCGTCCTCGTCGGCGGGGGAGGAGATGCGGATTAGCCAGGCCACGTCCTCCTGCGCGGTGTCCAGCAGCGCCAGCGTGCGCGGGATGCCTGAGGCCGGGTTGAGGGTGAAGAAGCGGCGCAGGCGGGAGTGGCTCTGGAAGCAGCGGGCCGCCGCCGCCGCCGCCTTGTTCAGGGCCTGCACGGTCTCCGCCATGACGCGCGCGGCGGGGCGCTCGTAGAGGTCCGGCACGCGCGCCGCCTGGCGGAGCAGCGTGGCGAGCTTCTCGGCGCGGGAACGCAGCTCCGTGCACTCGGTGCGGAGGCACTGCCACCCGGCCTGCTTCGCCACCTGGTCCGCGAGCTGGATCGGCTTCGCCAGCATCGCCTTCGCCCCCTCCCCCATCTTCCCTGACGAGGTGCCGGAACTCAGCTCAAAAGGCACGCCTCACCTCTAGCAATCCGTAGCGAGGAGAAGGCAGGAGAATTTGAGCAGATAAGTGGCTCAGCAATTAGGAGGACGCTCCCCTCGAATCAAGCTTAAATCTGGCGCTCCGACTGCGGAGTTGCCACGGCGCGCAGCTAGCCGGCCGAGACCGCGCCCGCCCGGAAAATAGGATGGAAAATCCCGCCGCAACTGAGCCTCGCGCACGCCCCCGTGGGATAAAGGATTGGGAGACGCCGGCGCGTGGGTTCCTAAGCTGCTAGCTTGGCTGTGGCGCTGCCGTCTTCGGTTTCGTCCCTTGGAGAGAACGGAACGGATGGTGAATTGGTGAGACAGCAGAGCTGGACGAGGAGGGGTTTTCATGGAAGCGACGCTGCAGAAATTTTGGCCTCTGGTCGCCGCAGCGTGCAGCGGTATGTGCAAGTCAGTCGCGAGACTCGTCAGTAGGTGGACGGTGGCTGTCCGCCTGCCACTGGGTCCGCTCCCGGTCGCTGCCTACCGCAGAGAAACGCCGGGAGGTGCAGACGGTCGTATTGACCGATTCGTCCATCCGTTCAGCACTGTACACGGGACCGCCAGCTTCCATCTCATTTCGCAAACCACCCTTCAACGCAATTTGCCACGGTGAGCGAGACATTCAAGTTTATCCTGTGATACTGTGACCTGACTGACATTCAAGCTTCTCGTTTTGGCTTGGAGCATCATCCACGGACAAGTAGCCGAGTACAGAGGCTGAAAACTCCGGCAAAGAAACAGTCCAATCGAGCAGCGAAATGATAGGGACAAACAGGATTATTTACGGGAAGAGTTACACTGTAGATTAGGGTCAGAAATGGGGGAACAATACCGACTTCGTACTGGACGGTGCAGCAGTACGCTGCGTCTACCGACAGGGATGTTCTTGTCGATAGAAGGTTTGTGCAAGTACGACTGCGCTTGAACAAGATCAGATCATAAACAAATCCAAGTTTGCAGTCCGGTCAAACCGCACTGTTTTACCACTTGGCTTAAACAAAACCGTCCAAAGTCCAAATGAGACCAGCAACGTCTCCGCAGAAAAATACTAGTGTAAAGCAGCAACTCGTGCAACTATTCTAGATTCAGACGACCATGGTATGAGCAAAACCGGATCATATATAGTATAAACCAGGCACGCCTGTTCCAGTTTTCGGCCGTAATATCAACGACACACAACAGAATGGTGAATGCACGGTTGCTGCTCATGACTACAGACGATGTACTGTAAAGTGGTACTACCAAATATTCCCCAACATTTGATTCCTGATTGCTCAAGTGGTACGTGTCATGGAGCGAGCTAAGCTGCAGGATATCCTACACGTCTCGGTTATCATCATCATATTCCGAACCTAATAAGCTCGACCTTATTTTAGAGAGACATTCCTCATCAACCGTGTCCGTGGCAACAATATCTTTGCCTACCAGAGAATATTATAGTGGCGTCTGAAAGATGTTCACGCGCTAATCTCGGCCACCTATGGGGTTTGTTTCTAATTTCTAATCAGTCTCTGAGGGGGAAATAAACAATATAACAGCCATGGTATGCTAATCGGAGGGACCGAATAATTGTCTGAAATTCCCCCTTTATATGTGAAGACCCTCCTGAGCTGTGAGCTTCAGCAAGCAAGTGTTTTTTTTTTAATGGAAGCAAGCAAGTGTGTTGGCTGGACGTGTTCGGCCACCAGCCATGCTGGGTGTCCTCGTGCAGCTAATGGCCTCACAGGCACGACATGCTCTTTGCCGGATCGCACGGATCACTCGGTCGACCGGCAAACGCAAAGCTACTGCGGTGGCTGAGAATAATAAACAAGGACGACAAGATTCACACGGCGAGCGAGGAGATGAGACGACAAAACGGGCCTCGTGGTCGGTCCATGTCAGGCCACACCTGACAGGGCAGGATTAACAACAGTTGCATCGTTGGATGATTGCGTCGTGAGGCGATTAAGATTTTGCGTGAGCTGTGACAGGCTGAAAGGCCGCGATCCAACAGCTGGTGTGGTAGCGAGGCGGCCCTCCTGCAGGCCCCAGACAGGGAATTTTCCATTGGCGCACCACAACTTTCCAACGCCTCAACAGCACGGACGCCGGACGGGCTCGTGCAAGGATGCCGGATCGAGCTTTTCCTTTGGTAATTTGGTTGGTTCTGGATCGCGATCGGTGCCCGTGACGATTGACGAAGCAGCCGCGGAGTAATGGGTCTTGGGGTTTCTGCATTTCTGCAGTCACACACAAGCGTGGTGTTCCAAGTCACGAGGGAAGCCTGGAAGCGCAGGTGCTGACTGCTGACCGTGTTTGCGCCTGACGGGCGGGAAGCAGATGTTTTTTTTTCTTTGGAGAAACGGGAAGCAGGGGAATGGTAGCCACTCCAGTATCGATCATAAAGAAGTGGCTGGGCCGCCGCCTTGCCTTTCTGTTACATATAACAACAGGCCGTTTAAAAGTTCATTCCCTGAGGCCATGACAAATGTCGGGTCGGGCTCATAATGTACAACCACATTAATGGACTTCAGTCAGCCCACCACAATTTCTAATTGCGGCATCCTGGCCTTACCAAAAGATTAGGGGTGTTTTCAGGTCCAAAATAATAGTCATTATTTTTTGGGGCAATTGCAAAACAAGTCCTATTTTGGATCTTAATTCTGAAAACGGTTCACTTTTTTAAAGTTTGCAAAATTGGTCCACTTTTTTGAATTTGAAGCCGCACTTAGGTCTTGTTTTTCACAAAAGTGGACCAGTTTTGCAATAAAAGTACACCGGTTTTGCAAAGAAGTGGACCGATTTTGCAAACTTGAAAAAAGTGAACCATTTTCAGAATTAGGTACCAGAACAGGACTTGTTTTGCAATTATCCCTTATTTTTTTAACTAATGACCATTAGTTGAGTCTAACGGTGTAGATTAAATTTTAGAAGTTAATAACTAATGGTCATTAGTAAGGGTAATATTGTCAAAATAGTATGATTATAATACAAAAATTCATCATAACTAATAAGTTAGTCAATTTTTACATGAATTTGTTATAAAATATTTATTTTTAATTTGATTAATCATCATCATTATTATTGTAATCAAGTTTTAGTGTATTTAACACAAGTTTGTATGATAAAAAATATTAATTTGTTAGTACAATTACTAAACTACCCATGAACTAATGGTCATTACTTGAGGAAAAATAATGGCCATTATTTTGGACCTGAAAACCTTCAAAGATTAACAGCAAGTTCGGCATCCTCTTCCTCTCTCGTCTCGTCAAAAAAAAGGCGCATTGATCACCGATTCACCTAGATGGTTTTTTAGTCCTCTAAGAAAACAAATGTTAGACGCCGGAGTTCGATTCACGAAAAGATCCGCTGTTACAGGTTCTTGGTAAGAGAACGCGTCTCTAATCACTCATTATCCTGTTGCCAACACGGAAGCATGGCCTTTACATGAACCAGAGGATTTAAACGCATAGTAGGTGCACCAGCTCATGAATCTCTGATGGGATAGCAGTGTAACCACCGAACGAACAGCCACCTCCGAACGTATCTTTGCTGTCAAATGTCAGCTACCAATCTATGGGCCACATTTGCTCCAACAAGATCTCTGATATTTCCGGATTTTGCACTGGATTCATGATTTTTATCGATGGATGCCGGAGCCGGCGCCTCCGTGGGATCCACTAGTTTTTCTTTATTAGAAAAGAACAAGAATGGATCCACTTGTTTCATCGCGCAAGATTTGTCTCTTTTGCGCGTTTCAGAAAATGAGACGAGACAGTGACAGCGGAACCGCTATGCTGATAAGAATGACACAGATCCGCCACTGGCCTCTGCATTATCAACAGCAATATTAACAGATTATCCCGTGCAAGCGACAGCTGATGGCATTAAGAAATTAGGCGGAGGCAGGACCACGGCAACTGCTGGTGAGCAGCGTCAGTTTTCTCACAACGGCAGCACACTTGTCATGGGGGAGGCAAACAAGTGATTCTGATTCGATGAAGTTCAATACATTTGAGTCGCTCGTGGAATGACTTGGCAACATGTGTGATCGAATCAAAACGGAGCAAAATTCTCTCCCTGGAAAGGGCCTTGAGGCTCCACAAACTGCGCACCACGTCTGTACTCGACAGTAACAAGAGTGCGGAAGAGTCTGATGACTTGGTTTTCCACTGCCTCCGCAGTCACCACACACTCAGAGATTCGAGAAGAAGAGCACGCAGAGAGTCACCGTCTCCACAAACCTCGACTGAATTATTATTGCTGTGGCCATCACCAGCCTTATCTTCCAGCCTTGTATAGTATTATTAAGTTAACCTATCCTGCTATCACATTCACCATGCTAAGTCATACACACACATCCGAACAAGGGATGTCACAGTCTCACACCATACTTTTTTTTAAATTTCAGCCTTTTTACAGGTCGCACCGAAGCGTGCAGGACTCGCTAGCAATGACTGGTTCATCTGCAAGCGCAGCGCCCGGCCACAAGTGGTGATCGCACGGGATCTTTGCGTTTCCATCCGATTAGAACGTTCCGCGGGCAGCGGAGGCACCCGCAGCCGCAGAAACCGGAGATATTGCGACGAGGAATAAGCGCGCCGCGCCACGTGTCACCACCATCAGAGTCGTGCGGATCACCAGCACTGGTCGGTCTCCCAGGTCCGGCGGCGGCGCGCCGGGAACGACGTCGAGCGGCCGAACGCGGGGCGGCCGGCGCCGGCGCCGGCGGAGGGGACGAGCAGGCGGCGGTCGTAGTCGGCGCGCTTGTCGGGGTCGGAGAGCGTGGAGTAGGCGGCGTGCACGCGGATGAAGTCCTCCGCGGAGGAGTGCGGCGCGGCGGCGTCGGGGTGGACCGCGCGGGCCAGGCGGCGGTAGGCCGCCTTGATCTCCCGCGCGCTGGCGCCCGGGCGGAGGCCGAGGACGTCGTAGAACGAGGAGCTGGCTGGCGCGGCGACGGCGGCGGTGGCGGTGGCGGTGGCCGAGGTGGCGAAGGAGGCGGAGAGCGGCGGCGGCGCCGAGTGGAGGCGCGGGGACGGCGGCGGGGATGCAGCCGGGGAGGACGAGGCGCCCGCGCGGAAGGAGAAGAAACCGCCGCCGGCGGTGGAGAGCGCGGGCCGCGGGGAGATCATGCTCGAAACGATGGGATTGGCTGGGTCGTGCAGTGGAGGTTGTGACTTGTGAAGGGAGCAGAGCAAGGCACCTCGCAACGCTGCGGCCCGAGCCATTTTATCTCGGCCGCGTCGCTTTCCGCCGTGGGCTCGGGCGCTCGGTCAACGGTTTCTGTGGGCTGCTCCGATTGGCACCAACGCCGCCGGGTTTCTTCCAACTTTGTATGGGGCCTGCTGCGCTGGCTGACTTTAGTTACAACCGAGATGATTAAAAAAGAAGAAGTTATAACCAGATCGAGGACGGGAATCTCAACGCGCCTGGGTTGGCATGGAGCCATGGACAATTGGTGGACCGGAGTTTGTAAGAGAAGTTGCCGGGATCCCGTCCGGCGGTTCGGTTCGGTGCACAGCAGGATCCACGCCGGCCCGAGATGAATAGGATAGAGGAGGACGCCATTTTCAGTTGGCATCATCAGCAGTTTACTAACGGGCGGCCTTGTTTAGATCGTGAACGACCGATCGTTTGTATGACAGTAATGGCCAATTTGGCAACTTGTCATTCGCCCCTTTTCTTATATGGACCTTGCCTTAACTAATTACCACGGACACCGTCAGCGCCGTTTCGAGAATTTTGGTGGCTCTGTATACAATATTATGGTAAATAATTTATACGAGTACATAATGTATGTTATAAATTAAAAACAAAATAAAATCCTATATTCGAGATAGTGAATTTATCATGCAAATCTAAGTGGTCACAGTCAAAATATGATCTGAACTTGTTTCATGCTCTTTAAGTCTAATACTATGATGGATCCAATCATTAAACTCATTAAACTGACCTTTTCGTTGCCCTTTAGTAAATAATTTGCAAGAGAAACAAAATACTATGCTGTGGATCTGTTGAATGAATTAAATTAAATCAGTTGTTCATTGGGCTGAGAAAGATCAACAAGAACATGAGATCAAAGTATTTCACACCGTACCTTAATCGAATGAAGTTTCTAAGAGTGAGACTTGGGTGTGCCCTAGCCTAGGCTGTAGCCTGTAGGGCCGCTGAAACGGAAATGAAGAGGTTGTTGTGCTGATTGTATGAGAGTTGAGAGATAGAGAGGTACTACTATAAGTTTTAATCGAGGAGTCTTTCCGGCTTCTAGTTCTACGTGTGTGTTGGTTGGGTTTCTAAATAGAGTAAATTTTACAAAATCCCAGATTTTATGGTCCCTGTATCATAAAACCCTAGGTATTATGGTCTGTGTCATATAACCCCGGTGTTTGTGGTCATATTGTTTCACATAACCCCACTTCCATCAAAATAGTATGAATATTAGAGGTGTATTTAACTTTCATGTCTGAAGATAACTTAGTCATATATTCGACTTGACGATTTCATTGATTAAATCGACTGGAATAGATGTCTCATGCAAGCATAAACTTAGATCTATAAATCATATGCATTGTTAATTCTTGATAGAGGTGGGGTTTTGTGAAACGATATGATCATAAAACCTATGGTTATGTGACACGAGCCATAATACCTGGGATTTGTGACACAAAGACCATAAAACATAGGATTTTATGAAATTTACTCTTCTAAATATTTATTTACTCCGACAAACTGTGTATTTATACATATTCATATGTGCATTGGTTAGATTTGGAGGCCCCTATCATTTCGCACCGGTCGCACCGGCCTGGGGACGGGCCTGACACCGTGCGTAGTTGCCAGCACGAACGAGCGAATGCAAAATGTCCATACAGGACGAGCATGACAGTGTGCAGCATGTTCTTGTGCTTCATACAATTTTTTTATTTGCGAGGAATCACAGAGCTTTATTAGTTACTCGAAGTATCATTACAATCAGAAGCAACTAATTGCTCCATACACGCCGGCACTCGATTGCGCCACACAACACTATGACACAAACTTTTGGCCACTTGGGCGAGCTCATGCCCCACGCCGTTCTACACCGTACCCGTCGAATAAACTTGAACTTGACCTCTCGTAGGACTTGGGCAAATCTCACAACTTCCTGATATAAAAGCAGCAGCTAGACCTGATTTTGCCAGGTTCCTTGAGGTACTTAGTCACTGATAGGCAATCGGACTCCAGCACCGCAGCGTGGGGCGTCCATTGTGATGTGCCTGTCACGATCTAAATATTGCAATCCCAGCCAAAAAGAAAAGAAAAACACAATTGCTAACCTTCCGTCGCCAAAAGAAAAAGAAACAACGTGAGCCAGACAACTAACCCATATAGAGTTTTCCTAACCTAAGCCGCGCACAAAAAGAAAAGGAAAAAATAACACATGCTGACGAAATCGCTGCTACACCATTGCGTCGCTTGCAGCGTCGCCGCACCATTCTGCCTATCGCGTGTTCAGATCCTCTGCAGTAATGCGCTGTCACTCGACATGTGGGTCCGGCCCATATGTCGATGATCTGTTAATGCATGGTACATTACTGTAGAGGATCTTCATCCGCCTATCGCCGGTCTATCTGACTAGTTTGGCACGCGTGCTCCGCCGCACTAAAATCATCCTAAAGTTTGGGGGTGTACATGTAAACGAAGAGGAAACAACAAGTTTCTAAGAAAAATAATAAAAAAATCTGAATGTCTTCATGTAAAAGTACAAATATATAGCACCTAGATTCATTATTTTATGAAAGGTCAAGCACTAAACTACAAACAACGATATAGGCCTGAGCAACAGGACAGGCCTAAAGACCTCAACCATAGTCCATGGCATTAAAGTCGGCCTGTTGGCGTTGCTTAGCCCAGGAAGAAGTCCTCCCCGCCCCCTTGCCAAAGTCTAAGTTTCTCCCCTCAAATTCAAAACTAGTTATCCAGCCCTCTCCAACATTCGAAACCATTCGATTTATCTCCCTGGCTAGTTTTTAGAGCGGTTTTCGCTATCGTGGCTGGTGGGGTCCACATGTCAGGATGCCACATTAGTATTGTGGGCCCCACCAACTTCTCTTTCATCGGACATAGTTCTCTCCTAACCGGAGGCACGGCGGCTGGACACGTCGGTTTCGGGCCGACGCGCACCCCCTCCTATCCCTCGAGGCCGGGAGCTTGCACCTCCAACCGGGAGGAGGTCGCAGCAGCGAGCACGAGCTGGAGGCGTACGACGGGGAGCGCAACCTCGAAGGCGTGTCGCGGCTTAGGTAGGCGACCGCACCGGCATGGCATGGCGGGAGGAAAGAGACGAGGCTCGCCGACAAGGGAGAAGCCGGGAGGGGGGGGGCGCCTTCGGTGAGGAGGTCGTCGTCTTCCTCGAAGAGGCGCCGGCGTGGGGAGGTGCCGGCGTTGCAACTTTTTCCCTTTTCCTCCCCGTTTCTTCCCGACAACGGGCGTCGCGGGCGTGCCGACAGCGACGGACCTCGAGCTCGGACTCTGCGCGCGCATTGCCATGGCCTCCCGGGACGCCGCCGTGGCCTCGAGGCCGGCGAAGAGGTAGGCATGGAGTGTGGTGACCTGGGACTCACCGTTGGCGCCGGCCTCGAGCTCGAGCAGCACGTCCCCCGCGACGGAGAAGACAAAGACGCGGCTACCATGGTATTGGGGCCCACAAAAGGAGAAGGTGACATGGTATTCTGACACATGAGACCCACCACCACGTCAGATAAAACAGCTCAAAAAATCACTCAAGGAGGAAATGTGAACGGTCTGGATAGTTAGGGGGGGGGGAGAAATAACTGGTTTTACGGTTCAGAGAGAGAATCTGGACTTTACCAATAGTTCAGCGGTGGAAAGGACTTCTTCCGTTAGCGTACAGCTTACACCTTCGGCAATCGGCATGGTCGGCTGGGTTTGTACGCAGTCTAGCGTCAAATTTTCCTGGATTCTTTCTTGGCATGTACTAGTAATAGTAAGTTCAGTAGAATTTGAACAAGCGCCCTACCCAAATACTTGTGCTGGAGCTGCTCTTCGGCTGCATCGTGACACTACCATTTAAATGCCACGTACACTCAAGTACAGCAAAAGCCTTTTTCTCAACTTGTTACATACTAATTGTAACACACACAACAAAAGAGCATACTAATTGAAAGAAAAATTACGCAAAAATCTAGTGGAACACATTCGCTGAACTTGCTAGCCCCTACAAACTTTATTCCGTGGAACGCCTGACTTGCAAAGCCATAAAAATGTTGACCAAGGGTCCAAGGTCATGGCGACAGGAGGGAAGAAAGGGAACTTGAAGTTGAAGAAGAACGACTTCTTCTTCATGAGAGCAAGGATAATGAAATCGCCCGTTGCCGGCTCTTTAGTATGTTCTACGCGAGTTTGAGGCCACCATGCAAGTATAGTGAGCAGGCTACTAGTTTTTATTTTATTGATCATGTCGATCGGAATGCTGCATGCGGATTGGTTGCTTGGCTTATTGCGCCCGCTCAATCATTGGCAGCAGGCTTTAAGCTAGCGACCGGCCCTCGTGCAAGCCGCTTCAGCCCGCTTTGAGCTAGCGACTCGTGAGACATCAGCGCTATTCTCTCTCTACGTTTCTCTGTCCTCTAGCTCAGATTTGGCTGAAGTGGTGGGTTATTTCGCCCGCTGACTGTGTCCCAATATACTTGCTCTGAACAGGAAAAGGTTCGCAAACAGCTGCGGGTCATTGACGGCGTTCCACTCCGCACATCGACAGTTCATGCCCTGGCATCATCAATTCAATGCACTAAACACGCATTGTAGCAGCGCAAAATCCCCTACGCCGTAGCGGCAGGCACGCATGCAGCCTGCTGTTACAGATCCGACCGCTGCAAATACTTAGTATCAACAGAAGCGTGGCGGGAGCCATGTCCGCTACTATAGAGCAGTTTGGCCTGCTGCTACAGTGATGGTCTCCTATAGTGATAAGAGTTGACAAGATTTTACAGTGCAACTCAGCAGAGAGCAACTTCTTTAAACTGAAGACATGTTTAAGAAAATGTAAATTACTAGCAAAATACCCCTGCGTTGCTACGGGTATAACTTATTTTACATAATAATATTCACACAAATTCATAAGAAATTTCTATTGGCTTACCACAATGACATAAAAAATCTTCCGATACTCGATGTACTTTCTCCATATTACTTGTCATCCTACACTCATCTAGTTTTCTTAATTTACTTGTGACTTTTACATTCTACCTTATTCACTTATACTTAATTTCCGTGCTCGAAGCCAAAACAATAAGTAATTTGGGACAGAGAAAGTAAAAGTTTTCATGGGTAAACATTGTGCGAGGCTTCTTCGTAACTTTTAGACATATAAGATAATATTTAAACAGTACGAGCATTATGTGGAATAGTTGACTATGTAATTCAACTGTTCTCTTGATGCAATATGCCGATGCAAATCAGATCAAAGCAAGAAAATTATCAAAACCAGTGCATAACTAAAGGGACCTCCGTATTGTAAAAAGGCCCAACCCACACAACTAAAGGCCACCAGCCCACTAAAACCTCCATCTTCCTCTAGCGGCATGAGATGCTGCCCTGCTGCCATCATCCATTAGAGAAAAACACAAGCTCCATAGAACGCTAAACGTAAGTCAATATTGTTCAGAAATTATCAAAACGGATGTCCACAGGCATAGCAAGCTAACCTAGAGTGTTAGAGATAGATGAAGATATATGTAATCAGCACTTGGTCTGACCGGTGTCATTTGTCATTATCGAATTCTGGCATCTGTCTTTGTCGAATTCCGGAGTCGTCTCATGGATTTCGTCTGATAGAGTTGTTGGCTTATTCGAGGCGTCAGGAGAAGGTTGTTAGTTTTATGTGGAAGTAATCATGATCGGTCTTGGCATTGACTACTTCTCGGTCGGTCTCGATATATACGACACAAACTACGTTCTCGGTCTCCAAACTAACCACGTCAGTGGTGTCTTGATCAAGATACCAAACCACCCACAATACGGTAGAGGATTTATGGTTTTCATACTTTCTTTCTGTACGTGTTTCCCTCTATCCGTTTCTTAATTGAACTCTGTCTCTTTACGTGTTTCTCTACCTGGACCTGATCAAGACGGGCGTACAACAGAATATGGTGTAGACGTTTCCATCAAACTTATTAAAGAGTAGAGATAGAGAAGAGATAGAGAAGAGATTCTCCATCCCATATGCAGAAACTAGTGCACTCTTTTAATTCGGCCTCTATGTTTTACAATCCCGGGACAATTCCTTCTCCTTCCCGTACGAGGAACTCGTGCTCTGTTCAAAAAAAAAAAAAAAAAAACTCGCGCTTCAATTTCTTCATCGTCAAAGACCTCAAACTCTACATAGCCTTTCTCCTCGTACTGTTTCCGGATCATCTCCTTTTTCTTCCAAAAGTTCCTTCTCCCTCTACTCAAGGAAATCATCAATCTCAGGTCTCAGCAATGTCTGGATCTCGAACAGTCGGCTTTGGATCATAGGATAAAATGAAGTCGATCTGCGACCGAGACAACCTCACGATCTTTGTCTTTCTGTGTTTCTCTTCCGAAACTGCCGCTATGTTGGCTGGAGAATCCACGGCCTCTGTCTTCTCTTTCCCTTTTGTTTTAATCTTCTGCTCTATGGCCATGGCCGCCGTCGAGGTAGAATCACTGACTGCATCTTTCTTCTTCCCGGCCATGTCCGCATGGGTAGACGTTTTCTCCGACGAACTCGCCATAATCACCTTGGTTGCTTCTCCGTACCTTCCCCTCAGAGCCACACCTCAACGAGGCTGCTACCGACGAGGTCAACCTCGATCTGTGTAGTGAGCCTGTGACGAGGCCGACATTGTGCTCTCCAGGAGCCATGTTCCTCCGCCGTGGTGGGGAGCAGTCAACCATGGTGGGGCTCCTCGACGGTTTCTCTTGCTCAAGCGTGGATCCAGGACTGGGAGGGTGGACCTGAAGATGCCAAAGCTTCAGCCCCGTCGTCATTGCAGGTTAGCTCTCTCTCTCTCTCTCTCTCTCTCTCAATTGATATGCAACCTGGCTGTCATGTGCTGTCAATTTAGCTACTTCAATCATATTGATGATTAGGAAAAAAAGGAAGAAAAAGAAAAAAACCACATTATAATAATATGCTCCAAGCGTTTCATCAATCATTTACTTTCGTGATGGTTCAGTCAGAGAAATATGAGCATTGGACTATCCACAAATATACATGGATGATAACTACTCTTGGTATTCACGAGACTATGTAGAAGTAGTTCAACTGTGCAGTCAATATCTTGTCTTTAATATCTTCTGAGTACGCTTGTTCTTCTTGCAATGCTGCTTGTGCGATTAGAGTCTTATATGCAATGTTGTGTATGTTATTACAGTCTCTATCCATTAATAAGCTTATCTGCTGAAATGAAGACTACTTCACTTCCGTTTATTTTGTCAGTTCTAATTGTTTGTGTATTCTAACAGCTGAGTCCATACAGTTAGCATCTTCTGTCAGCTCATCAGTTACTGAAAAAAAGAAGACCCTGTACTTTCCGAAGAAGTTTCTGTGGAGAGGACGAAATTTCACATAAAAGGAGACGAGAGTTGTGGGGTACTGGGGTTAGTAGTACTACTCCAAATGATGATGTGACCCAGAAAATAAGCCAGCTATGTTTAGAAAAAAAAAACAATGTAAATGCTGCCAAACCTTGTTTGCCTGAGGAGTATAAGCCTGCTAACTGATGAGGAGTCAGGGGTGTTGAGCCAACTAAACCTTGCGCTAGTAGGTCATCACTCATCTATGTTGTAATTACGTTATCTACTACAGTATTTGACATTGTTGTGTTCTAAGTGTCCTTTGTCTAAAGGGAAGTGTCTGATCAACAATTAGTGTAGGTGGGTCACGTTGATTCTGGCAAGTCAGCACTTTATGGGAGACTACTACATCTATTAGGAAAGATATCGAGAAAAGATATGCACAAGAATGAGGAGTCTAAAGAGAAAGTATGATGCTCCTCTAACATATATGCTGCTCCATTTCTTCATGTTGTCCTCGGATATCTAATTGTTCTTGTTCTATAATTCATGTTTTAGGGGAAGGGATCTTTTGCTTTTGCGTGGTCCATGGATGAGAACACTGAAGAAAGAGAACGGGGTGTCACGATATGACTGTGGCTGTGGCTTATTTGGAGACCAACAAGTACCGTGTAGTTTTGCTTTAACTCCCGTGACCACAAAGATTTTGTGCCAAATATGATATCTGCGCGCAACACAAGCTGATGCGGCTATTCTTGTGGTTGATGCTTCCACTGGTTCTTTTGAAGCTGGCATGGATGGTGGAGGAAAAAGTGTTGGTCAGACTAAAGAGTATGCTCAGCTTATTAGAAGCTTTGGTGTTGAACAGCTTATTGTTGCAGTCAACAAGATGTTCAAGCCACGGGAGCAGTGCCTCGACATCGCAGAGGTATGTATTTGCCACGCTATGCCGCCTCCTGTCCATGTGATCTTATGATTATAAGGTCAGTCCACTGTATAGTACAAAAACTACATTATATTTTACGGATCAATTGTTTGCATTACTGACAAAATGGAAGTTTACATCGGTTTTGGAAAGGTCGGTGCATTTTTCCATTGGTGGACAGTGGTAGAAAAAGGTGGAGAAAGCCTCATGCCTCAACAGAAAAGGCCGCCGGAAAAAGCACAATCTCCACCTTTTACATAACAGATCATAAGAAAAGAAGTAAGAATCACTCATGCATTTTTACCTGTCAATTTCTCTGGTTTATCAAGTACCTGCTTTTCTTTAAGAATCACTTATGTATGATCTTAGCGTTTGGTAGTAGAAAGGATTACATTGCACATATAGTCAAGGGCGTTGTCAAGCAAATGACCTAAATATATTTTCAGATTGAGGTGAATGTGCACTTGAGACCGACCCAGCCATTGAGTTGGTTATCTGTAAATTAAGCAGATGTATATCTGTAGGAGACTCTCAATAATGTCTATACGAGCTGCTCTGAATATTCATGTCGAGTAGGGAGGGATTTCTGCATGTGCTCTCTGTTTTTATTAAGGATACCTTCGTAATGCTTTCAAAATTATATAGTTGTGCTTTTTTATTCTATACTGAATTCAGTTGCTAATTTATTTTCAAGAAACAGGAGGATGAGAACCACCGGCTGTTGCTGGAGCACCACCCCCAGGAGAAGGAACAACATGGGGAAGTGAGGCAGGAACACCTTAGGTGATTCTTGCTTCCCTACTTTCTCCTTCGTGTGCAATGTTGATTTGTTATTGTTACTGTTTTCTGGTTGAAGCTCTTGTGATGTAATGTCCTGTTTATGACCCAGTTGATGATTACCCTGGGAATAAAAGAATTGAGTGAGAAACATCCCCCACATATTGTAAATTAACATGTCAAGTGAAATTGGCAGTTGCGTTTCTTGAACACTCATTAGAGAATCATTTTCCTGAATATAAAGGGGATTGAGCGCTGTTTGTAAATTATTATTGTTCCATGTTTGTTTAGTCTCATATAGCAAATTATATCTATATTCATGTGGCATTGGAATTCTAATGATCTCTATCATACTTTCGATTCATGGCAGGTTGGTAGGCTGTCATCGGGGTGGTTTCCCTGCATGCAAAATGATTCATCTAGCAGTGTTTTGACCATCGATTTCAGATGGCCCTGTAAGGTACTATTTACTGGATGGTATTTTTTACATTTGAGTGATGACGCATTTGTTGTATTTGTGCATGCCTTTCCTGTGCATTCCAGTGATGCATTATATTTGTTATAACGATTGTATATTCTTTCAATGTAGTGAGTGGATGCATTTTTGGTGCCTACAGTAATTCTGTATAGCTCTGTCTTGTCGTATTTGACTTATTAGAAAACAATGAGAATGCTATTGTTATGTTTGTCAAATAATCACACCATGAAATAACTGGAAAAGAACAACCCTGAAGTTTTACTTACCGAGCATGTTGTTGCATCATGCTATTGTTATACGAGTACTCGATAATTCTGAATCCTTTGTGCCATTAAGGAAGCCTCATAGAGTGTTATACAGAGGTGTGCCTTCTCTATATTTCTTTTTCATTATTAATGGAAAAGATATACACCTGCCATGGTTTAACTTACCGGCAAAAGCCGGACCGGTTAATCCGATTAACCGGTCTGGCTCGGTAGCAGCGGACGACTGGTTTATCGTAAAAACCGAGCCGAGTTACTATAGCGAAATCGGTAACCGCTCAGTTTTTGCAATTAACCACTCGGTTTTCTAGCAAAAAAACTGCTACTGTTACGTTTAGGGTGCGTTTGGCACGGCTTATGCATAAAGTGCTTATAGTGCTTATACTGCTTATAGTGCTTATTATATCAAAACTGCTTATAGTGCTTATTGTACATAAGCAGTCAACCAGTTTGGCAAAACTGCTTATGTTTATCCATCAAAACTGCTTATTCACACACATAAACACTGTTTGACACTTCAAAGTGCTTATTGAGCATAAGCAGTTTCAATAAGCACTTCTATAAGCTGTGCCAAACGCACCCTTAGTTAAACCATGGCACCTGCTTCCATGTGTGCATTCATCTTTCCACTCTTGCATTATGAATAATCAGATTGTAACATTGAGTTAGAAATTCGGAAACATTAACTCTGCAAATTGTTGCGTAACCTGCTAGTTCAAATTGAAGCGTTTCCCATCAATCTGCCATTCTGAACATTCTCATAGCTCAATCGACATTTGTTCATTCCCATGGTTTATGTTCTCCAAATTCAAAATGTCCTAATGGTGTATCAGTCTTTCTAAGCATGTTTTTATTGATTTTATGTGCACGTTTGTATTGATCTTTTTTTCTTTTTAGTTATTTCTCATGTCGTTAAGTTAATAGATAACTACAAATTACATGTGTTTTCCAGGTCACTTTCTATGAAGCAATGAAAGACTTGACTGAGTATAGGAAGAGAAAGAGGATAACAAGAGGAACAATGAAACTTCATTTGAGATGATGAACTGAATGAGCTTTATTTGAGACAATGAAATCATTAAACTATTTAATCTTGATCTAAGGTAATGAACTCAATGAGCTTAATTGTTTGAATACTCGGAGTGAGTTCATATTAGTCTATTTTTGTGGTCGGTGATCTTTTTAAGAGTCTATTTTGTGTTTTGTAGATGACAAGGATATGAAAAAGGTTGTAGGAGTAAGTGTGCGTGCATGTTGAGAAAGCAATGGCGATGGGCAAGCTACCATACATCTCAGCATTGGCTCGGGGTGTGCTCTCTTGCACACAAATGGTTCATTTTACTGCATGCTAGATAATGCAAGAGAATGATTTTGGGACATGTATTTTTGCACACATGTTTTTGGGAAATCTACTTTGAGTCTAGCGTTGTGGGCTTCTATATGATTGAAGTGTCTTTTATTTATTCAGAGACATGTATGCAATAGAAATCATAAATTGACACTTTTTATTAAGTTACATTGATTATTTTAGGTTGTAAGTTGCTTCTTAAAATCTCTGATCTGATTAGTGATACATGTAAGTTGCTACATGCGGCCAGATGTAGTGACAATTATTGTTTGTGTATGGAATTTATATTTTTGTTATAATGCGTATTCAGAGTTTCAAACACCCAAATGTTAATATATCAATAGTTTGATTTTAGTTGGTTGACAGGAAGGATGATTGTTTGTCTTTAACAATCTTACAAAATTTTATTGCCCGTAGCAACACGGGCACAATACTAATTGAATTCAGCAACTGTCGACGAAGATTAGGATTGGTGATGGTGTTCTCCAGCTTGGGCAGCTTGATGGCCGCGTGCGCCAGGAATGACGTCCGTGTCGACGCATGGAAATAAATCTCGGTTCGAGATTTCCTAAATTTCTGGCATGCCAAGTTTATCGGTGGAGGCCAGTAAATTTTGCATCTTGGTCAAAAAATTTTGGTACAATTTAAATTTATATATGATTATATACAAAATAAATCATCATACCGAAATGAAGCCTAAATGTGTCCATTCCTTACTCAAAGTTACTCATCTAACCATTTTTTCTCTCTCAATTCCTCATTTCTCATGGAAATTGCAAGGATACATCATTCAGCCCGACGTACTCATATTGCAGATATAAATAATTAACATGGCATTTTTGGTGTTAAACAATTTAGAAACAATGTATGTAATGGTTTTATAAAATCAACTACTTTTTTTTGAAATTCATTTAAAATTTTTAAATCTTTTTTTTGATTTTTGCCTGATATTTCTGAAAATTGGGTTTACCGGTGACCTCCGATAATTTTTTTTACTAAATTTTTTTCGCCAACTCCACCACTGCCTCGACATACGGCATGCCGCCACCTGCTGCCCGCCGGCGGTGAGCCCCGCGAGTGACATCGACGATGTCGTCATTGGTGGTGCTGGCGGTGGAGGCTGTCGCGGGTGGTGCCTTTGAATGTCGGGTCGTCTCCACCTCGTAATACCCACCAATCTAGACGACGGAGGGGCTGGACGGTGGAGGTCGATGGCGGCGAGGGCGAAGGTGGATGGGGACGAGTGCGGGAGGAGGCGGACACCAGATCGAGAGAGGAGAAGGCGATCGCGGCGGCGGTAGAGGTAGAGCGAGCGAGCTAAGGTTGTGGGAGAGACACGTGCGCGGGCGGGCATGGTGATGGACCCCGTTGATGTTGTTTGTTTTATTCTAAAGTAACGGGGTGGGGTGAAGATGGGTAGATATTCGGGTGAAATAAGATGCACGCGTGTATAACTTAAGACATCGATTTGGGATAAAATCAGGTCAGGTGTAACATGTAACAAATCAAGGATCAGGGGTTAGAGTGTGATCCTCATCCAAGGCTCCAGATTTGTGAGTATGTAATTTTTTAAGTGACAACATGGGTCGCAGGAACTCATTCTTTATTGGTTGAGAAGAAATATCAACAACACTTGTTATTACCATTAAAGAATATAAAATGATTATTTATAAAAAAATATAGAGAGCAATACATAATACTTTCTTGATTCTTAAATTATTGATTTTTTGAGTTACATTTGACCATTTATTTTATTTAAAAACTATAATTATTATATTTTTATAATAGTTTATTTTATTGCTAAAGGAACTTTAGACATAATTTATAATTTTATATGTTTGAATAATTATTTTAAATATGAATAATAAAATATAACTAAAAAAGTCAACAACGATAATAGTAATTTAGCACGCGTCTTATGACACAGCCCAGCTCTCCTCGTCCCACTTCCTCAATTAACTATGTCCAAGGCAGCTTTAGTAGTTTTTTGTAAAAACAAATCCCCAAATATTGCTTTTGTTGCTAAATGATATTGGCATAGAATAAATAAGAAAATATATTTGACCCACTAATCTCCGTATATAGCATGCGCGTAATCTGGAACCATATTTGGTCCAAATTCAATTGATACGAGTATTGCCAGGCTGGAGGGTATCTAACTATATAATATGTTCCTTAAAATACCAGGAAGTCATTTGGAAACAAGTAGCAAGGAATAGCAGGAATTCAGTAAATATTAAAACAGGGTAATGTAAAAAGAGTACACTCCAGCACCTCTCTGTGTGTGATTGCAACGCCTTGTCATTTATAAAGCTGGATTTCTGTTCTATATATACGTTCCATGAAATGGTGCTAGCCAACACACTACATTGCACAAGCATAAACTCCAGTAGATATAAGAAGAGCCTCACGCTATCTTTCCACATGGAGAAGTACACCAAACCTCTGGTTGCAGTATTGTTTTCGCTGCTACTTCTGGGATTTCTCCCAAATCATGGGCTATGTAAGTGAAAATTATTAAAATTTTCTAAATCATGCCTCGTTCTAAATTTGCTACAATGTATCTGAAATAGTATTCTGCTGGAGTAGATGTTTTATTTTCTTTGAAAGTACAATTGGATACTAGATATCGGCTGATGCTATTTCTTATATGTTTCACTATGTATGATATATATAATCGATTTTCTATGGACACTTTGTGTGCTTACATGAAAACGAAGAACACTTTGTGCATGTTTCATGAAGTTTGGATATAGAAGAAAAAAATAGAGAAGAATATTATTGTATGGCCATAGGTTTGTACGTATACAGTTGATCATGTTTTCAATATTTCGCATGCAGGTCGAAGCATGGAAGAAACAGGTGACAAGAAAATTGTCTTTCCGCATAATGTTTGCTCTCATTCCGGAGGTTTTCCTTGCTTAGGCAAGTGCTGGTGTTTTTTGAGGCAAGGTTTTGCGCCACTTTGTGACATTACGCATGATGACTGCAATAAGATCTGCGGACTGAAAGATGCATGACACTAGTTAGTCCGGAAAATGTAATAATTTTGCGACGTGGAAAAATGTAATAATAACAAGGGAACCATGACAAGAATCAAATGAAGCACACCATGTTGATTTTTTTCTCTTCTTTTTCCACGATAGTAACTAAAACACTCACAACACACGGACACTCATCCTATGAGCGCCCATATACAAACTCTATCGTATGAGCATCTCGAGGACTGATATTTGACAAAGTCACCCCTAGCGTCTTGTTGTCGATGAGAATGTCACATATCAATAAAAAAACAACTTCGTTAAATCATACTAGAAAATTTCTCCCACAGGAAGTATATCCCTGTTCAATAATGTCACGGAGCACACCTTTTCATTTCAAATCCCCTCAGCCTAATACCTCCCTTCGCGTACCCGCAGTCGTCGTCTAGGCTTTCACTAGCCGCAACCACCGCTGGCATGCCTCCAACACACTTGGTCCGTCTCCATACCTTATTCTAGTAATCGTTAACGGTTAGAGGACGTGGAGACCTTTCTAATAATAGTTTTAAATTAGTAATTTATCTTTGGGGTGAGATCACCACCTTCCCATTATGGGTCGGTCCAAAGGGAAACTAGCCCAAGAATAACCCATCGTGCTTGAAGAGGTGAGAAGAAGGCCCATGAAAGAAGGTCTAACAACACAGCAAGGTGGAATAGTGAGTAAAATTTACTAGAATAACCCTAAAGTGGGATGTAATGAATCATGAGTAGAGTTATAATCTGGCTTACTAGGGTTGACAAGGTATGTGCCTATAAATATCCTCTCAATCCATCATATCAGATCTCCGATTCTGTAATACACACCAGTAATACAAAAGTGTTAACAACCTGTCTTCAGCGTACCTATTGTTCACCCCGCTCGAGGCCAAGCCGAAGGGTCCCCGATGATCCTTTCTTCGAAACACCCCTTTGGCTGGTTCCCTCTTGTTTGTTGTGCTCTTTACTATCACACAGGATTCTTAGATTAGTATTATATTTTTCTCCATATGAAATTATTTGGTATCGGAGATGATTTGGTCAGCCCTATTCTTCTATGACAGCGATTATAAGGAGAATATTATCGCCTATGGTAACAATGATATGTCAAGCACATCAATATGTCAAGCAACTGGTGTATCCGTCTCCGATACACCGATGGACGATGCACCATCGATAGACCCCCAATAAGTACCCAGTAAGTACCGAGAAAGTAAGAAAAAAAGCAAAAAATCGGATATACTAGTTATACCGGTTGGCCCGGCCATTTAGGGCTGTACAACCGTATATGATCTATAGAGCCTAGTTTATCTTTAAGAAAAGGCTTATTTTACTGCCTCAACTACAGAGTGTGGTGCAGCTTTCGTGTCCTTGAAATTATATCTAAAAACCATGAACTCTTTTATCTAGTGCAATTCCAAGCCATCGACGTTTTTTAACAACGATTTTGTCCGATGTGTCACAGTTGGTGCCACCTATAAAGATGCCATGTCATTGTTTTTTCTTCTTTTTTCCTCGTGGGCGCGCTAGCTTGCAACACGAAGCAGCTCCAAGCATCTTGTTCCCTTACTCGTGCCGACGTGGAGCAGATGGCCGACCTCTCCACATGCAAACCTACTTCTTGTTCCGTGTGCCTAGTCTTGTTCAAATGGGCCGTGTAAAGCGGGCCGACCAGAAGCTACAGAAAAAGCACGGTCCAAATCTGGCACGACCTGAAATTAATTCGTGTTGGGCCGGCCCGAGCACGACACCTCGTGCCGTGCTTGGGCTGACGGGCGGCATGACACGATCCGTTTATGGGGGAAGACCCAATATTGGTCCGATAAACATATAAATGGCTTAAGGTTTTCTATTCAAACAAGCAACAAATCTTGGTCTAGTGATAAACCTCCTTACTTTCACCCAACAGGTCCAAGGATCAAATCCCTCATTTTGTTCACCAATTTGACATTTATTCGTTTTAATGGGCTAAACGAGCATGCTAACGGGTTGGCTCGACATGATTATCTCAATGTGTGCCATGGGTCGTCGCCCAGGCCCTGGGAGATAAGATGGGAGAAGGTGTTCTACCAGGTCGCCGGGGATGACGCCGCTACAATTAGGAAAAGGGTGGCGGCATATGAGAGACAATAATATCATGGAGGAAATGGACGGAAACCACGAGCCTCGAGTATGACGAGAAAGCGTCGGCTCTCACGCATCCATGTCCTCTCTCATTGCGCATGGGCCCATGATGGAACACCACCGCATGCACGAATGCCTCCGTTGCCGGTAAGCATGTTTGTAGGATCGAGTTAGGGTTTGAGTTGGTGTTTTGTAGGGTCAACTCCTCCTTCCAACGGATATGAAAGATGGAGCTCATCGGAGTGGTTAATGGCAGCCGCGGTGGAGGGCGGCGGGACACCACCAGTAAGAGTTGGGGGCGTCACACTCGTACCAAGCCAAAGCAACGCCACGGCCCGGCCCCAATGAGCTCGGTCTCCTCGTCGAGCCCCGGGAAAAATGTCCTAAAGAGCGAATCCGCCTGCTAGGTTTCCGAGAGCTCGTCGTCCGACCGGGAACGGGTTCGAATGTGGAGCGGACTAGATGCCATGGCTGGTGTTGTGCGCCTCCGGTGTTTGATGAAATGTGTGCGTGAGGAAGAAGAGATGAAAAACATGATGATATGCATGATGATATGGAATCTCACATGTGAAACCAACTATACCATGTCAAGGGGTGGAATTGCATTGCATTAAGTAATGCAATAGTTAATCTCGATCATTTATATTTAAACTGTTAATTACTATTTCAATTAATAATTATAGGGATATTTTGGTAATTGCAATCCCTATTAGACCTCGCGGCTCGATGCTCGCTTGTCGATGCCCGATCGGTCTTGCTACTCCCCGTTTGACCTCGCCGATCCCAGCCCGATGTCACGGCTCCACGCCACTCCCTGTCGGCCCTTCCTACTCCTCACTCAGCCTTCCCGTGAAGATGCAACTAGTTCCGTCGGTGACGGAAGCTCCGTCGAGGGCGAATTTAACCTTTTTATTTTAAGTGTTGTGTTTTTCAGGTTTTTAGCTAAATTGTCTATTCACCCCCCCCCCCTACGCAACTTTCACCCCGCTTGTCTCGGCCTCGAGGTTTGTTGCCCGGACCTTGCGGCTCCCCGCCCATCCTTGTTGGGTCCGTCTCATCCTCGACGAGTGCAACACACGAGTATTCAAGTGTTCTATTCAGGACTGGTCGCGGGCGAGAGGGAAGTGTGAGTGCTATCCGGATTGAGGATAGATCGGACAAAGTGGATAGCGTCCGGCGGTGGAGCGCCAGGGATGAAATTGTACCATATAATACATAATACATACAATGGTTTAAAGTCACTAAATTGCCCTTCATGTAATTGCCAAAAAAAACGTATTGATTCCACCTTTTTGGCACTAGTCCATAACTTAAAGTACCTTCTTATTATTAACCTTTAGATCTAACCACATTGACGGTTAATATTAGCTTCAAGCACCGTAACAAATCTTTAGTCCACATATTCAGTTTGAGAGTTTAGGAACCAAATGTAGGTCACTATCTTTTGTAGTTAAGGGAGTAAAATAGTACTTTTCTCTTTATCTTGCTTGGTCCCTTCGATTCGATGATGTGTCCAACTGTCTATCCACGATCGCAAGGTGAAGATGCAACTAGGCCCCCTAGTGGTTTTTGGTGATAAATGACAAAGAATTAAAACGACTAATGTGTTAATTAAGCTAATGTGCAGGATATCAAAGTTGACTAACTCACATTATGAGATTGATAGCCCCTCATATAAAAAGTTGAAAGATGGACTCAAAAGCGCTTCTCTTAGTTTCTATCTATTTGAGTCTAGATATGCCAAAACTATAAAGAGGGGTGAATTAGTCTTTCTTGCAGGGAATATGTGCTCATTGTTTCATACACAAGCTTGGATCAAATCAAAACTACCAAAAGTTCAAAAGAAGCCAACCCACAAAAACCAGATCTCACGAAAGTTCCGTGACCCTCACGGAACTTCGGTCCTCTCTTTCGTGTTTCCGAGAGATGGGAGTTGAGAAGCAGCTAAGTCTCCACGGAAGTTCCGTGGAGCCCACGGAAGTTCCGTCGGTGTTTCCGAGAGAGTACAGGACGGAAGTTCCACGTTCCGTCCTGCCGGTTCCTGTCCTAGGTCAAAACTCACGGAAGTTCCGTGAATGCCACGGAAGTTCCGTCAAGTCCCCTTTTCACACTTCCCAACGGCTCTTTTTAGCCTCTTCCTATATATAGCTTTGACCAACCCGTGAGCAAAGTTGTTGGTGCTTTTTGAACACTCATATGTTCCTCAAGCACTTGCTCTCACCTCTCTTTCATCTTCCTTGCGATCCAAATCCATCTTGTGAGAGCCCCAAAACAAATCCAAACTTGAGAAGCATCACCCCAACCTTGAACACATCTTCCCTTAGCAAGCAAACCCTACTTCACTTGTTACTCTTGGAGATTTGTTCTTCTAGATTGGCTAGGTGTCACCCTAGAGCTCCCAAGATTGTGGTGAGTCTAGGGAAGTTTGTGAAGGTTGTGATTCGCCTCCGAAAGGAAAGGAATCAAGCAAGAAGAAGAAGAAGAAGGAAACCAAGTTTGACCTTTGTGGTTACTTGGGAGGATTAGGGTTGAAAGAAACCCGGCTCTTTGTGAGCTCCTCAACGGAGACGTAGGAACCTCTTTGTGAGGGGTCCGAACTTCGATCAACAAATCTTGTGTCTCCCTTGTGTTGTTCTTGTTTGTGTTTTCTTGTTCTTGGTCCTCTTGAGAAAGCTTGTGGCCGATCTACGTATGTGGTGTGTGGATCCACTTTTCCTGCAGGTGGAACACTTCTCATCGATCAAGGAAGGATTGTATTCAACCATATTTGTGAGATCTCGATCTCATCTCTCTAGATTCTTTGTTTTCCCTAGGAGGAACGGAAGTTCCGTCACCGTCATGGAAGTTCCGTGTGTCACGGAAGTTCCGTGCTTTCTGGTTTGATCGCTTGTTTAGTGTTTGTGTTTTCAGGAATTATTTTGTATTGCCTATTCACCCCCTCTAGGCAACTTTCACAAGGAAAGAACAGACGATATGACGTCGAGTCACCGTTCACCGAGGTTGTTGCCATTATTTATACCTGAAGCTGTCGAACTCATATTTCTTGGAATATTTTTTAAGCAAGGCTACCCAGTGAAGTAAATATTTCAGATCTAGTAGACATAATTGGGAATATAATTTTCTGGAAAAAAATATTGGTCATTACTTTTTCACAACTAATGCTTATTAGTTGGAGCCAAGGATGTAGATTTAGTTTCAGAAATTAACAACTAATGTCTATTACCGAGGGCAATATTGTTAAAATATTACACTTATAATAGTTAATTTTATTTTTCTAACGTATATCAAAAGTATTAATCTACTTTATTTTTATAATATGATTCATTGTTATTATTAAGTTAGTCCATTTTTAGTGCAACTAATAGAAATTCGTATAAGTCAACAAAAAATCGTTATTTTTTAGTGCAATTACTAAGCTACCCTACGATTAATGGTCATTAGTTGAGGAAAAACAATGGCTACTATTTTGGAATAGAAACTCCTCTTGGAAAAAACCTAGCGACAACATCCCAATGAATAAGTATATCAATTGTTCCTTATGCTTGCAACTGTATTTGGCGAGTGTCTCTGGATGTGGTAGCATTATATCATTTTGAAATGACCCGTTTGATCAGTGATGAGCATCAATAATTATCTTCAATATCATGATCACAAGTAATCCACTTGGAAGTCCAACCAAACGGTCTTTATGAGAGCAAGTATTATGGCCAGCGAAATGGTTGCCACATCACTCTGAAAACCTACGTGGAGGAAAGAGGAAGTAAGAGAGAGAGAGGTGCTGACGATTGTTCAATCGCTAGGTGAAGCAGCAGACCCAAGACGGAGCATTGATTCTGGCCAGTAAATATGGAGGCATGCGAATCTTTAAATATTTAAATAATCTAACAAATAGACATGCAACCGTCCGTCCATTATACAAGCACCCGTCCATGATGGCGTTGAGTGACATGGCAGTACTTATTCGCCGACTAGCGGACGAGCTTATTAGCCCTGCTCTGATGTACACATCAGAGCCCTGCCAATCATCAGACTACATATGGTGATGGTATTTGGTGGTTTAGATAAGCCTCTCTTAAATTGCTCAAAGTGAAATGACTACTTTTTCCATGTCCCTGGCAACGCAGCAGGAACGAAGGTGCAAAGATATACAGCAATTAGAAACACAGGTAGGAGAGAGGCAATAAAAGCAGAAATTAATAGCACAAGAGAAAACCGGTTTCTGTAGCAGTAGTAGGTTTCTATCGCCACACATGGGTACATAGAACATATATACTCACCAAATGAAGTAAGCTAAATAAAACGAGGGCTACGCTCGGAGTACGCGCGCAGCGAGTCATCGCAACGACAGGCTAAGGTAAAACGAGCACACCGCACTAGCTAAGCCCCTCCTCCCTGCACTGGCAGCACCTGCTCCAGGGCTTCTGGGTTCTGGCTGGTTGGCCGCGGCAAGGTTGAGAATGGCGGTCACAGTGCTGACCATGCCACATACCAGCGCCAGACCGCCGTGCCACAGTAGTTTGGCGTGCATCGGGCCATCTATCACCCCAATCTTCTTCAAACACAAGGTCACACCAATGATCGCGGCGGCGGAGGCGTACGTCAGGATGGCAGTGACCTGCATATATGATTCATGCAAATGCTATTAGCTTTTAATTTTCACGCACGTACTAGCATGTGAGAAATATATTAGTGGATCCTACAAAGTTGATAACCAGGTTGATAGATTCATGAGGCATGGAAAAAACATACAAGTTGTATTTCATATAAGTAGTAAAAAGCATGAGATTAGAAGATATGATGGCATCACGATAGAGCACTCTCAGCTGGACAGGTTGTATAGCACAATAGCAGGCCAGCCCACAAATAATTCATGAACAATGGAGCAAACTAACAAAATAGCAGCAGGTTACTTCCTCTGATAGACCAGGAAAGCACCAATTTTCAACTGATAATAGCATCAATCACCAATTGGAAGTAACCATGATCAAAGTATATAACAACACAGTTTCCATAATATACTTGGCAAAAGGAAATTGCAATTGCAGGAATCTCATTCACTTCACATTAAACCAAACAGGTTACTTGCCACATTTCAATACATTTGTTGTAGTACCCGATGCAAGATCAAGTCAAGAAATTCAGTCAGATGTGAAATATTGTGAAAGCTAGCCAAGCAGTGAAACTAGCCATGATACAGAACTGACCATGTTGACCTGTCCAGGTACCTATTCTACACAAAGAAGCTGATCACTACCATACCAAGCATTCAGGCATCCACAGGATCTGAGTGGTAAAACCAAACTGCACACAACTGCACACAAGTCGATTTTGCTGACATAAATAAACAAAGAAATTATGGATAGATGATGTGTACGTTTAGTTTCGTGAGCAGTATGTCACAGATGCAGGAGCAGAAATTGTTGATGCAGCTATTACAAATAAGATATTTAACAGTTCAGATCCAGAGGATATGTGCAACTTTCATCTAATTCTAAGAATCCATGCTTGTTTATCATCTAATTCTAAACTTGTATATTCTAGGCAGTGGATGTGGTGATAGATCAGACATATGCTTCACAGCCTGCAGAATACAAATTATCCACAGCCTGCAATGAGAAATTGTCTACAGGTACCTACACCTGATGAAACCATCACCCAAGTATCTACAGGTTTCGGACAGGGAATTTGTTCAGAATAAATAAAATTGTACAAAGCAGAGGAAATGCCCATCTCACAATCAGTAGTACCATCACAATTTAGCGAGAAGGAAGGATTCTGCATAAAAGTTTTGCAGGTCAACAGCTAAAAAGTAATCAACAGAAGCAATAAACTTGAATTGGTAAGTAGCTTGAGGCAATGGGCAACACAGAATTGTTAACAACAATTGTAATCTTTTAATTTCCTTATCATTCTGCTGTCACAAACAGTACCACAAGCACATGACCATTTTACTAATTATCAGACAAACCAGCAAACAATTGGGGTGGAAATATTTACATTGGCAGAAGTCTCAGGCGTCCAGTCGAATACCGGCATAGGGGTGGAAATGAAGTCGTCGTCGTAGCTTTCCATTTTCACGCACGTACTAGCAAGAATCACAGAAGGAGACGGAGACTCAGCGAACTTACCGCGTCCGTCGTCAGTAGCCAAAACCGGAGGGTGAATTCTCTCGGCAGTGGACCGAACCCCTGGACATGGCCCAACAGCTGGCCGAAGAACTCTACAGAGCAGACGCTCAGCTGGACCGTGACGGCAGTACAGGACCAGCTGCAACGCAAAACAAACGACTGTTATCTTTGCTCTGACTTTTTATTTTTTGCGATAGTAACTGTTGCAACGATCTTACTTGGCCGCGGTCGTATGCAGCGTCCCCTGTGACGAGCTATCCGCCCAGTACATCTTAAGGGCTGCAGCAGCCAGGACGATGCTGACAGCCCTGCTCGCCAGGAGCATGAACGCGGTGGCCATCCCTGCAAACATGTTACAGATGGAATCAAGTACCTACATCTAGTCTAGCAAGATTATGGAACTAACGCAAGAAGGCTTGGTGGAACTCACCTCGGCCTGGCAGCAGGGAGCGGGGGTGCCACGCGCGAAGAGTGAAGCAGGGAGAGGGAGAGGGAGCCGGGAGCGATGGGGGTGGGTGTGGGTGCTGGGATCCGGCCGTAGTATTTGTAGCCGAGCCATGTTACGTCGCGTGCACAGGTGCACTACCCATCGAATGAGTTGGCTGATGAATGAAACTGCACGTAGTGCAGCTCAAAGTGACTAACGAGGCGTCCCAATCAACAGGCACCTCACAACAGAACAAAAAGGGCAAGGGAAGTAAATATGAAACACCGCATGGGCTGGCTTTTCCCCTGATATATATTTTTTCTATCTCCATGCGTGGTGTGTGGTGTCTCATCTATCTGCTGGTGGATCTGTGAACCAAAGAAAGAAAATGGTAGCACCTAAACCATGATGTGATTTACGTAACCTCGCAAACGGACCAGACAAACCTTTAGGGAATGTGGTCCGCTAGGAGACGCAACGCCATGGATGGGGCTGTTCGCTCTTTAGCTAGGAGAGTAGGTCGAATTGATGGTAACAGTGGTGCAAAACGGACGCTTTCCGGAAGAGAGGTTTTCAGGTCCAAAATAATGACCATCATTTTTTCTCAACTAATGGCCATTAGTTCAATGGTAGCTTAGTAATTGCACTAAAAATTAATATTTTTTATCATACAAACTTGTGTTAAATACACTAAAACTTGACTACAATAATGATGATGATGATTAATCAAAGTTAAAATAAATATTTTATAACAAAATTCATGTAAAAATTAACTAACTTATGAATTTTTGTATTATAATCATATTATTTTGACAATATTACCCTTACTAATGGCCATTAGTTATTAACTTCTAAAATTTAATCTACACCGTTAGATCCAACTAATGACCATTAGTTGAGGAAAAATAATAGCCATTATTTTGGACCTGAAAACAGCCCTTCCGGAAACGGCAAAGCTCATGACTAACGTTCCTAGCGAGCAGGTCTGGATGGACCACTCACAGAGCCCTTCTAGAATCTAGAAAACTATTTAAACAAAAAGAACCCCCTCCCCTGGTGTGAATAATTTGCTATAGTACCGCTTGCAAGCCTAGGGATACAATTGACAATTCCTTGGCTCTTCCATCTAAAAAGGAAAAGCAGGGAAGGATGCTTTGGTCAGTTGTCTTTCCTTGATCATTAGAAAGTTTACTGGTACCTACATACAGTAATGACAGATCTCACACATCTGATTTGTGATAACTCTTCTCTGGGACGGCACATCTCACCAGCAAGGGCGACGAACGTCTTTTCTTCTGGCCGTGTGGTTCTACTAAAATTGCCAGACGTGCCATCCCAACCAACAGTCACTCCAGAGTAAACAAAATTGGCAATAGAGAGAAGTAAAACCTGTAACGCTACTCGGCCAGATCGATCAGCATGTCCCTATATCATGGCTAATTCTATTTGCACATAAATATCATTGTTTACATGCGTGTACTCCCATAAGCACTACTCAAATTTTATTTAAGTACTCATAAATAGTAAGATTCTTTTTGATGTGACAGCTATAAAATTCGATCTGTTCCCCGATCATCTACTTTTCTTCCAAAAGCTCCTGTTGCGTCTGCTCAATGAAATCATCAATCTCGGCAATGTCTGGATCTCGAACAAGCGGCCTTGGATAATACTACCTCCGTTCAAAAATATAAGCATTTGTTGACTTTCGGATATCATGTTTGACCACTCGTTTTATTCAAAAAATTTGTTAAAAAATTATTTATTTTGTTAGAATTTATTTTATTTCTAGATATGTTTTAAGTACGTCTTTTTTATTTTCACATTTACATAAATATTTTAAATAAGACAAATGGTCAAACGAGGAGTGAAAAAGTCAACAAATCCTTATATTCTTGGACGGAGGGAGTAGGATAAAAAGAGGTCGATCCGCGACTGAGACAACCTCACTATATCATTGTCTTTCTGTTCTTCTCCTCGACATTCGCCGTCGAAGTGGTGGATAATGAATCAGTACCCGCCATCATGTCTTGCGGCTTCGCTATTTTCCTTTCCTCCAGCAACCGTCGAGATTGAATCAGTGGCTGCAACAGTCGCGTCTTCTCCGATCACAGCCGTCGCCGTCGACAAAGAACTGACTACCGCCGCAGCTTTCGAGGAGGAATTCACGGCCGCTTGGTCCTTCAAGCAGAGTTCTATCGGAACTGACCCCGGACCAATTTTGTTTCCCAATCGGCGGCCTCTTTTGAGCGTGATCGACCCAACAACGTGGACATATTTTTTTAAAAAAAATGGGGACTAAAAAGAAACGTGAGTTCGTGTGTTAGGATTTTTCACGAAAATATATTTTTCTACTTTGCATCATCATCATTGAATGCAGTTCTGCAGGTTTCTGAGTGATGTTTTTTCTCAAACTCTGCTAATCAAATACACAGGTGCAGCAAAACACTTATTGCAACACATGAATGAGCATACTAGTCCAAAGAAAATTACACAAAAAAACTAAAGAAACACATTTGCCGAACTAATTAACCCCCATACTTTTTTCTTTTGAAAATGTAACCCCACACTTTTATTCCGTGATCAGCAAGGGGGCTAGTGCTTGCTCTCCTGCACGGCAGGAGGGAAGAAAGGGAACTTGAAGAAGAACGGCTTCATGAACGGGAACAACTTCGCGAACTTCTGCGGGTCATTGACCGCGTCGCGCTCCGCCGGTGGGTGGTATATCGGCGTCGGCTTCGGCGGCGTGTACACATACATTAGCGGTCACATTTTTGAAAAAATATATGTCAAATTTCTTTTTCTTTTATGGGTAAGATCCTAAATTGGGCTAAATATCATGAATATAATTTTTATACTGATTTTATTTTATTATTTGAAACACTTGTAGTTCAAATTTGATTTTATTCTAAAAATTGCTTGAAATGTAATTAATTAACTAAATATAGCAAATAAAGACAAAAATATACAAAATTTTAACATGAAGTAACACATGTTGTATGTTGAGAGTAGAAAAAGTTTTGAAGTAAGAAAAGAAAAGAAAATATATTTTTACCGAGTGTCAAGCAATACACTCGGCAAACTCTTAACTTTGCCGAGTGCCAAAAATAATACACTCGGCAAACAATCTTTGCCGAGTGTTTTCATTTTCAACACTCGCAAACAGTATTTGCCGAGTGTCTTTTTTATGCCGAGTGTTTTATCGTTGACACTCGGCAAATGCGTTGTTTGCCGAGTGCCCGCAATAAAACACTCGGCAAACCACGGAACGCTCGGCATATTTGGGTTATCCCGTAGTGACCGGCGGCTCGTGCACGGGCACAGTCGTCACCGGCGGCTTGTGCTCCGGCACGCCAACGGGCGGCTTGTGCTCAGGATCATGATGTGGCACCGGAATACCGCCGGGTGTTGGTGGTGGATGAACGGGTGGCACAGGAACGCCGAGGCGCACTCCGGGGACGAGGAGCGGCGCACATTGCCGGCGACCGCAACGAACGTCTTCTTCTGGCCGGGGCACGGCGCGCTCGTCGTCGCGCTGTGCAGCTGCGCGAAGCATTCCTGCTTCAGCTTGCCGTCCTCGCCGACGAGGTCCGCGGCGAGCGGGACGCGGAAGGCGCCGGATTTGTCCACGTGGCCCACGGCCTTGCTCTGGTACTCGCCCTTGCCGTTCTTGCACCTGACTGCCACCTGCAGACCTGAGACAAGTACATGAAAATTACTGATCAGTCAGTTTGCACTTGAACTGGTTCGTATATATCCACGTTTCAGAATTCAGATTGTGTACGCCACCACTGAAAGCAGCCTCGGCGTTCATGTTCTTTCGCGTGCAGTCCGCGCACTTGGCCAAGCCGACAACGACGGGCTCTGTCTCGCCGTGCACGGCACTGGCGAAACCCATCGCCATCACGACGGCGCAAACACCGAGCAGCAGTAGCTGTCGAGTTAGGATCTTCATTATGAATGTTCGAGGTGGTTAAGGAAGAATGAGGCTGTGGATTGGGTGGGGAGCAAGGAGTGGCAAGCATGTGTGTTTATATAGGCGCCGAGGGCCGACAGGGGTCGATAGGAACAGGTGAATCCACCGAAGGCAACCAATGAACCGTGGCACATCTAAATTTTGCGCCGCCTTTGTAGATTGCCAATGGCATTAACATTACAGCCATTTGACCCACTTGTTCCTTTGAACCTACTCTTACTATTCCCGTACTCACCCTTAGCCCTTTGAGGATTAGTACACCGAGTTATTCGGGTGCAAAAAAGGAGACTACCCCCTTTAGATACCTGGGTATTCCCATGCACCATAGAAAGCTTCGTAACTCAGACTGACGAATAATCAAAGAAAGATTTGAGAAGAAACTAAACTGCTGGAAGGCCAAACACCTATCTTATGGTGGTAGATTGGTCCTTATCCCGTCAGTGCTTAGTAGTCTTCCGATGTTCATGATGTCTTTCTTCGAAGTCCCCAAAGGAGTCCTAACTAAACTAGACTTCTACAGATCCCGATTCTATTGGCAAGGCAGGAAAGATAAAAAGAAGTACCGTCTTACCAAATGGAGCATGTTATGTCGCCCAAAGGATCAAGGCGGTCTAGGTATACTTGATCTTGACCTCCAGAATAGATGTCTATTGAGCAAATGGCTTTCTAAGCTGCTCAATGAGGAAGCCATGTGGCAAGACTTACTCCGAAACAAATATTTGAGTAACAAGCCTTTGTCTCATGTGGTCGCTAAACCAAAGGACTCTCACTTATGGAATGGACTCATGAAGGTCAAAGATCAGTTCCTTTCCCGTAGTGCCTTCAAGATAAAAGATGGATCCCAAATCTGCTTCTGGGAGGACAAATGGTTAGCAAACAGACCGCTCAAAGAAATTTACCCTTGATCTTTACAATGTGTCCTATGATCCACATGCTACGGTGGAACACGTAATGTCGGGAACTCTGCACCATCTCTCTTTCCGGAGATCCCTGGTGGTGATAAAGTTAAGAGAGTGGAATAACCTAGTAGAAAAAGTTCCAGCGATCAACTTAAGTGATGAAAGGGACACCTTTTCTTGGGAGCTAAACAAGAGTGGATATTTTTCGGTTCTCTCTATGTATGATTATTATCTGAACCAAGATGCACCCTTCCATCATAAGTTCTTGTGGAAACTAAAACTATCACTCAAAATAAAATTTTTCCTTTGGTACCTCCTTAAAGGAGTCATTTTAACAAAGGATAATCTAGCGAAAAAGAATTGGGAGGGCAGCCACAGATACTACTTTTATAATTGTAACGAAACAATGCAGTATTTGTTTTTTGAGTGCCACCATGCTAGGAATATTTGGAGGGTAGTTACTGCCACTACTGAGTTATATGCTCCTACGTCTGTTTCTCACATGTTCGGGGACTGGATAGCTGACTTTTCCCTAAAAATGCGTAAACTTATTTTTTGTAGGGGCGACGGCTTTATGTTGGACCATTTGACATTGTCGTAATGATATTTGTTTTGACAATGTCCGATACACGTCTTTTATGCAGGCTGTTTTCAGGGGAGCATATTGGCTACGGTTCTGGGCGTTACTGCAGCGTGAGGAGGTAGAAGCTGACATCCGAGCCGTGAGCGCGATGCTGGAAGTCGTTGCTCTTAAACTCTTTGCGAGCTTTGGATGGAAGTTTAATTATAGAATAAAACCTCCTTAGTTTTTCTTTTGAATCAGTAGCTAGACGACTTATTGTAATAAAAACAAAAAACAAACTGGCTGTATGTTGAAAAACATAGGCTGGAAACTGGAAGTTTCCATTATCGAAAAAAGATCTAGAGCTAGCCGTTTTTATGGCATTCCTCGAATATCGTTATCGTTTTCACTGTCCTAGTGACACTTGCAATCGATTCAAGAGCTTTCCTCTCCGGTTGCTTCACTGCCACTGTGCTGATATTCTGACATCAGTGGCCTGGGAAGGTTTGGACGTCTGTGCCCTGGTGAGCTAGTTCTTGGTAATTTAGTAGAACTTGAATAAAACGATTACCACCTACCAAAAAAAACACCGTCATGTTGAGCTAGATTTGCTCCCTAGCGACATCGTCCTGCTGTCAGAATGACGCCAATCTCTTCTCCTTCATCGCCCTGCGCCTTCTTGTCCTCCTCCACTCGCTGCCAGATCCTCCCACCACCCGTGGCCACGGCAGCGCCGCCTCCTGACGCCGGGCCGGCCGCCTCCCTAGACCCGTCCTCCACACTGGAGCTCTCAAACCCTAACAAACCCGAAAACCTAACCTGGACTCTCCCATCGCCACAACCGCCCTCCTCCACCGCAGACGGCTGGCAGCGCCCTCGCCGCTGCACCGCGTTGCCCACCCACGCTAATCCACTGCCCGCAACGCCGCTCACCTGCACTCAGCCCTAGCTCTGCCTTGCCCTGCCCCTACTCTGAGATAGCGACGGGCCTGGTCACATGGTCGCACGCTTCCTTTTCCCAAATCTGAAACACCACATGGGCTGGCTTTTTCCAGCTCGTCACGAAGATTTCTGGCGTAGAATCGGCTCCGCTCTGTCCCAGCTCCTGCCTTTGTAGACGGTGTGTAGAGAATTTTTCCCGCCATACTAACCCATATACTGTAATTCCTAACCTAAGCCGTACAAAAAAGAAAAGGGAAAAATAACATTCATGCTGGCAAAATCACTGCGACACCACTCCGTCGCTTGCAGCGTCGCTAGACGCTAGGGGCTATTGGGGGCTACGCTGCGCTGATACTGATACGGGACAAAGGTGTTGTACCCGTGTCCAATACATGAACGGATGCGGGTACGAAGGTGATACGCGGTAGATACGTATGTGCAACGCATCACAAAAAATAAATACAAACGAAATTTGGATCCACAATTAATACGTCCTGACCCAACATTGGATACGACGCAATCACTAGAGACAACCCAATGGACACAACTAGCAGTCTAGCACACGTGGCCTAGGCTTCAACTATCGGAAACGACTCAGCGAATCACCTCGACGACCTCGGCTACGTCGCAACCAGAAGATGATTTTGCTCGACGGACCATGCCCTGTCATCGACACCGTCTCGCCGCCAATGCCAGTCAATAAACGGTTGAGTGCCTTGCAACTCAGTAATTGAGATGGCAAATATTGGCTCTAGTAGTGCTGCTACTCCAAATCAATCACCTGAGCTACAAGCCGTCTCCTTTGGAGATGTTGAAGTTGATAGTGTTGATGTCAATGGTGATGCTGGTGGACAATGAGATACTGAGCATAGCGTTGCAGACTTCCAGTCTTTTTTATCGCTTTTATAAATTTTAGTTCATAATTCTCTAAATTATAGAATTGTGTGCTTGCTAATGCAACAAAACTTTAAGTTGAGTTTGAATATTTGGGAATTTTTGAAATTTTTGTGAAATGTTTTTTAAGAATTAACATATCGTCGTATCCATATCGGTGCTACATATGTTGGGGATCGACCGGGTCAATAGCCCGCCACTCATCGACCCCCCCAACCCCCACCACGGCTCGGCCCAACCGGTACTATTCGACTTCCTCCTCCCTCCTCTTCCTCCTCCTCCTCCTCCTCCTCCTCCTCCTCCTCCTCTCTCTCTCTCTCTCTCTCTCTCTCTCTCTCTCTCTCTCTCTACGACGGTGGTGGTGGTGGCGGCCGAGGTGGAGAAGGAGGCGGAGAGCGGCGGCGGCGCCGAGAGGAGGTGCGGGGACGGTGGCCGGGATGCGGCTGGGGAGTACGAGGCCCCTGGGCGGAAGGACAAGAAACCACCGCCGCCGGTGGAGAGCGCGGGCTGCGGGGAGATCATACTCGAAACGTGGAGGTTGTGTGACTTGTGAAGGGAGCAGGCAGGCACCTCGCAACGCTGCAGCCTGGGCCATTTTATCTCGGCCACGTTGCTTTCCATCGTGGGCTCGGGCGTTCGGTCAATGGTTTCTGCAGGCTGCTCTAATTCGCACCAACACCGCCGAGTTTCTTCCAACTTTCTATGGGGCCTGCTGCACTGGTTGACTTTAGTTGCAACCGAGATCGAGGAGCGGGAATCTCAACGCCCGCGAAGATGGCATCGAGCCATGGACAATTGATGAGCCATTTTTTTGTAGTAGAAGCTACCGCAATCTGTCTGGTCTAGTGCACAGAACGATCCATCCTGAGACGAGGCAAATATGATGGAGAGAAGGGCGACATTTTCAGTTGGCATCATCAACAATGTACTAATCGGCAGCTTGGTTTGGATCATGAACGACAGAAAGTTGTTTCTTCCTCGCCGGGAGGTAGCCCCGCCAGTGGCAGGAGTGTGGCCCCACTCTAGGAGTGCCAATAGAGGCGCGACACCGTGCAAGGCTTCTTGCTCGCCATCGATTTGAGAGGGAGAGGAGGTGGCGGTGCGGTGCGCAGAACCCTAACCCTAAAGGGAGGTAGCGGTGGAGTGTTGTCTTGTTGCGCCACATCGCCACCTATTTATAGAGCATTTTCAGTTTAGGTGCGGGCTTGTTTATGAGGCCCGTAGCTAAGGCCTTGATAGAAACCGCGACTGAGGTTTATAATTCAGTAGCGGGCTAGGCCATCATAGTTGCGGGGCCATGATGACCGCCACTAATTTTCTACGCGTAATTACGGTTTGAAGATTGTATCTACACCTAGCAGAAGTCTCTTGAACTGCTCGCTATAGAGGTAAAAATAGCTTCCACCGCTACAAAGCCAAATTGTAGTAGTATATGCTGTGAAAATGCAGTTCAACAAAGTAGTCAAAAGTTCATTTTTATCTGGAAATTGACAGGTATTCTACCATTGCATTATGATGAAAGGAGTGCGCAAAAACTCGTCCAGCTTCCACCTCTCAAGTCCACCTCGCATGATCCTGCTCCATAAGGTATTTTGTTTAAGAACACGAGAAATGTCCAATTTATATTAGTTTTGATTTTGTAGAGGCGTTTTGTTGTTGTATGCTCCCCGTGTCCCCGTGCATTGTAATTTATATGCTCACACAACTTTTAGCTTTAATTTGTTGGGACTTGGATCAGTCGCATGTTTGGACTGCTCCTCTTACGGCGGACTTTGTAAACAGCCGTGTCCCGTGATTCGGTCATATCAATCAAGGGTCAAACACTCAAATATGTTCCCAACAGTCTTGTCCCTCGATTCAATCAAAGTTTAAAGTAAAATACTTCAGAGTAGTGCTGTTTATTCGAGTTTTGTTTGACCGAGTGTTTTAACCCTTTGATTGATATGCGAACAATCATTCAGAGTGATTTTAACCATTAAATTTTATGGTTGTACAAACGTCTAACAAATCTATTCCATTAGAGCAGTGCTCAAGTTTAAAACAGTATGTCTCGTGATTGGAAAATTCTACGCATACGAGATGTTTGGATCGTGTCTAAAGTCCAAACTTTGCCACACCACATTTTCGACGTGCCATACTTTCTCTAGCCATCGTTTGCAGCTGCTTAACCAGGCTATAGTTCATTTTTATGGCCAAATCAGACCAAAACTGTGGCAGACGTTTTGCGCGTCAGACTTATTGGCGTCGCCGCACTTACGGCGTAGCGAGTTATAGCAACAATCTCCAAACAGACCTACTACCTCCGTCTAGAAATATAAGCATTTATTGACTTTCATATGTTATATTTGACCACTCCTCTTATTTAAATTTTTTGTTAATTTGTTAGAATTTATTTTATTCCACATATATTTTAACAAGGTCTTCTTTATTTTTACATTTACATAAATATTTTGAATAAGACAAATAGTCAAACAAGAAATTAGAAAGTCAACAAATCCTTATATTATTGGACGGAGGAGTAAGTAGGAAGTGGCAACGAAGCAAAGTCAGACGAAATCAATGCTGCGTGTCCTTTTGTTGCTCTCTCTCTCTCTGATTATGTACAGTATTATTTTTAAAATACAAAATCTCTACGACAATTGCTCCATTGGCTCTCCCGTTATTAAGATGTTTTCACTCGACACCATTCTCTACTGACCTCTCCATTTGGCTAACCGTCTCTAAAATATGAGTAAAATTGTAAAAGAATTATCACTAACGGACCATCCAAATAGTCTCCCCATTTTCAGAGGCTACATTATCCGATGCAAATTTAGAACAAGTTGGAAGCCACCCGGACGCTCCTCCCCTAGCGGCGTTGTGCGACTCCTCCCTCAGTGACGTCGCTGCCTCGTGCGAGTTCCACTTCGGTCACCCCCGTCGACGCCGGCACTACTCCACCGCTGCCGCAACTGGCCTGCGCTCCTCCCCTGCCACTCGTGCCGCATCCGCCTGCCCACCGTTCGAGCGCGCCGGCCACCGCGGCTGCCACATCCACGCTCGCGCCCCTCCCCGCCGTCACATCTCCCATTGGAGTCCGTCAATTTTGGTCATTAGCCTCTCAACCTCAAGAGCAACTGTTCACACTCATTATAGGTAAAGGGTCGAGGGCTTACATAACTGTTTGGGCCGATAAAACCGGATGGGACCGGCCCAATGGTTAACCGAGCAAAATTCCTTTTAGGCAAATGATGGTCGGTGATCGGTTAACCGATCGGTTATTCCAGCAGGTTGGACGGTTTACCGGTCGGGTTTTCGGAAAAGTCAAAATTTATAATAAAAATAGGAAAAATACTGAAAAATGTATGAAAATTACATGAACTTTCTTAACATGTTAATGGCATTTTAGACACAAATTCACAATATATCAAGTTAATATGGCATAACACAACTATATCGTCCAATAAAAAACCAAATATAGTTGTCTAACCCATATTGTTAAACGCAAATTCATACACCAACAAGGTTAATTATACATGGTACATAGAAAAGCATGACTTGCACTAAAATTCTTATAACAAGAGGATTAATTATACAAGGTACATAGAAAATATGACTTTCACTCATGTCTTGGCTATAGTTATCTAACACATAGTCTTCAACAAATAATTATACATCAAGAAAATTACCTAGGTTTCAAAAAAAGTCAATGACTTTCTATCTTAAATTCTGACTATTTTCTATCTAAATAACCTATGACTACATAGGTTTCCTATTTAGCAAAAAAAAGAAAATTTAGAATTGGGAGGGAAAGGGTTAGCCGACCGGTTATAGCGGTTAACAGGCCGGCTTGACCGGTTAACCATCCGGTTATAAGGTTCTATGGCCTTTTTACTTTTATTTTTGTTCTGTAAATTTTTTCTATGTCGAACAACCTCGATTTAATACTATTCTCTCGCTATAAATCTTTGTTTCTTCTCTATTTTTTATACAAGTTTTTTTAAAAAATTAATTTTTTTTGAATTTGAACCGAAGGTTAACCGACCAACCGGTGTAACCAACCCGGACCGGTTTACCAGTTAACCAGCCGGCTAACCCTAGTTCTTTGAACCATGAAAGGGTCTCCTTCACCGTTCATCATAGCCTTGCCTCAAGTTACCGCGCAAAAATAGGATCAGAACAATGTCATCTGTAAACGAACCTCAAGTTACCGCTCAGAAATAGGATCGGAACAATAATGTCCTCTGGAAACGAACATTTGTAAAGGAATAGAGTACAATTGCTTAACTTGCACTCATGTAGATCGCTCACGAGGTTTGAGGTAGTTCTTTCCTTTTCTCAAAAAAAGAGAAGGGTTGCAAAACATTTGAGTGACCCCAGAGTATTGAACAAATGCTTTTGTTTTCTTTGTAGGTGTAGCAAAGTCCCCCGTGATTTAATCAATCGTTCCACTGTAAAAATAATCGTGTCCCATGATTCAATCTGTCAAACAAGTTCCCCTTGAAAATAACATTATCATACAACGCTAGTTAAAGCTCATACACAATTCAAACCAGATTTCAGAATACAAATCAACATGTTCTTAAACTTAAGGCATGAGTAAAACATAAATCACCGTTTAACAGAAAGAAAAACTCCCTACTTCCCGGACAATAGACTAGAGCAGTCTTTTAATTTGGCCTCTATGCTTCACAACCCCTGGACGAAAACTTCTCCTTCCCGGACGAGGGGCTCGCTCTTGAGGTCCTTCTCCATCGTCAAACACCTCATAGTCAACATAGCCTTTCTCCTCATACTGTTTCCGGACCATCTCCTTTTCTTCCAAAAGTTCCTTCTCCGTCTGCTCAAGAAAATCATCAATTTCAGCAATATCTGGATCTCGAACAATCGGAGTCGGATTATAGGATAAGATGAAATCGATCTGCGATTGAGACAGCCTCACAATCCTTGTCTTTATGTGTTTCTCTTCCGTAACTACCACAGTGTTGGATGCAGAATCCATAGCTGTTGTCTTCTCTTTTCCCTTTGTTTTAATCTTCTCCTCGACGGCCAACAACTCCATCGAGGTTGAATCAGTGGCCACAACGCCTTTCTCCGACGAAGTAGCCATAATCCCCCACTGCAACCGCGAAAAGGTCCCTGGAAGAAAAAGGTCGCCGGAGGGCGCAGATGCCCTAGAGATTCAGAGGTCGAAGAATAATTTGTTTTGCTTCAGGGGCAGAAAAATAGATATATAGGTATAAGTATATATAATAGTCGAACCGACCTCCTCACGTCACGAGTCACGAATCAGAAAGCATCTCGCGCTGACATATGGACCCGTCGGGCCCCCGCTCTATCTCTGACGTTGTTCCGTTTGAACCAGAGTTAGATGTTGTTCCGTTTGAACCAGAGTTAGACTGAGTACCAAAAGGACAAATCGATGCCTTCCCTACAGTACTTTTTGTTGTGTGAGAGAATCGCCAAATCGATGCCTTCACCGTAGAATCTTAACCTGGCACCAAAAACGGGAAAAGCAACTCGTCCTCGCCAGCCACTCGTGGATCGCCTGACGTGCCCTGTACCGTGACTGAACGTATGGGGTCAGGACCGAGCAAATTGATAGTTTCCACAGTACACCAAATTGTTGCATACTAGCAGCGTAATACAACATTATTATATCATATAGGCCTAATTGGTTCATTGCCGCATGGAATCCATATTGAACATTCATTGTAGTAGGACAATCTCCAATAGTCAAAGCTCCCAGTCTGGATTTCCACCATCCATGCAAGTACAGTGTATTAAGGTGCATTTCAGCTCAAAGAAAACAAGATAACTCCGATTCGGGTATGCATGATATTTTCAAAGCAATCGTTGCTGTCATGACTGCAAGAATGCTAGTACTAGCACAAAGATGACTAAAATGCATCACGATTGTGAATGCGCTTCAACACATTCCCTAGATAAGTAGGCTAGAGGCGATAATGGATTGTGGAATTATGTCTGAAACCATCTTTCATAAACCTGCATCAAATCCAACAATACATCCGTAGTTCAGGTAGGTGGCGATGGCAAAGCTGATGAAGGTAGCAGCCTAGAAAAAATAGCAGTATGGACAAAGTTAGCACAATAACTTAAATAAAACGATTTGGCTAAATGGAAACAAATCTGAAGCCCCTATGGCTACAATAGCGTAAATGATTAAATCTATGAGAACTATGTCCCCAGTCAAAACATGTATAGGAAAGTTATTGTAATGCACTAAAAAATAACATGTGTAGCAGATCACCTAAGAAGAGAGGAAACAAAGTCCTTTAAACTATTAATTCTCTTCCCTTGTCAAACTTCAAAATGGAGCCTAAATTAGACTACAAGGAAACCAAACGACACCCAAACTACAAACGTGTCATAAAATTCTAGATTTGGATTGGATAATACCATCTATCAACTAAATGACTCTGATACTGACCTTAATTAAATGTCCTCTACCCTAACTTCCATGCAGCGCTAAGAAATTTCTAGTTAAACTTAGCACAACAGTCAATGCAAGTGATGCTGCTGAACAAAGATTAGTATCACAACATCCTATCAGATAGACTACCTCTGAAGTCTGAACGAAAGAGGTAAAATAATATCCTGTGGTAATACAACATTCTATCTGTTATGTGGTAATACAGCAATCAGATCAAATGCAAAGAGAACAAACGCACTCTACCTCAGAGAACGGACTTGGGAACCAGATGCTTTTTGCTGTGCAAACCCGGTTCCAAAAGTGCTAAGTATTCCTGCATGTATTTTCAACAACCAAACATCAATGAATCAGAAACTCAATTTTTCATTAGCACATAACACTTTCAAGTTGGCACGATCAAGTTGGAACCTGTTTTCTTGAACTTCCTGGAACCAAACCACTTTGGTTCAGGTAAGAAGTCAAGTTCATCCCAAAGCTTTGACACCTCCATCCTCACGTCATCATGTTTTTTCCACAACTTTTCAGCAACTTCCATTTCAGCTAATGGGTTTTTTGACACCTTGCCTGACCTCTGGTAGATAGAATACCTAAACTTCGCAATCTTTGTGTAGTGGCTATGTAGCTTCAGAATGCCACGGTCAAGTTCAGTAATTCCGGTACTCAGAGGTACTGGTAGGTCAACAATCTCCGGATACTAAAAACAAAGGCCAAGAAAATAGATGCTTACATACCATCACAATTGAGGACAGCAAAAGTTGAATAAAAAGCATATTGTGATATCCACACACACAAAAAAAAATCAAGAGCTAATAGGATTAAAGCATATTTTGGAAACTACATATCTTTTGGGTGGTGTTACGAATTTACAATGCAACACCACTATTTAAATGATTAGTTCAGGGAAGTTACAAACTCTACATACCACTAGGCACGAAGTAACATTAGTAGACGGTGGGGAAAAGCAGCAGAAATAAAGCTATAATAAAAACATTTAATGGTTTCATTGTAGGTTTGGAAAATGATGATGCATGATTGACTTGCTTGTGTATTGGTACCAAGTTAGGAGTACCAGGATGTCTCCTCTTGTTGCATACTAACAAATGGTCCATTTTTGTTGCAACTTGAATAACAGGACAGGGAAATTGCAGTACTTGATGCCTCATGTTACATTCTTGTCCATATAAGTGCTGAATGAAGGACACACCTTTGGAGCGAGCTTATTTCATGTGCTCAGACTGTGTAGTTGTATAAGAAATTTGTCACTCGGGCTACAACTGCAGAAAACTATGAAGGTAAAGGTCTAGTTCTTCTTTGTTTAACTTTGATACCGAATTAGTAAGAGAATAGCACAATGCAATATATGCCTGATCTTTGATAATCATGTTTAATGTCTAAGATATTGCTTTAATGTGATTACTGTAATTGTGCATTGAATGTTAATGTGAAATTACATGGGTGAAGTCATACAACATTCAATTGGGGTTGAACTTGAAGGGGAAATTTACCGGGGCAATCTCTTTGTTGGGGTAGCGTTGAAAAGGCCATAACTTTGCAGATCCTGGTGCATTAGGCTGTCGACGACCAACAATGGGCTTTGACTTGTTTCCCCATGTTGGAGGCTTAGTCTTGGGGACTAAAGGTAGATCAAACTGCATTCACAAATGGAGATATGGATTATCAGCTATCATGCTGCTTAACAGGAAGACAGACATTACATGGAAGTTAAGAATATGATTAAAGATTCTGGGGAAAAAATCTTTAAAAACAGCTAGAAGCTTTAAATATATCATAACATATAACCATATTAGGGACTAAATACAACAAAACTCACTTTCCCAGACTTCTCAAGAACGATACGACCATCAGCAGGTTTAGAAGAAGAATACTCTGCATAGAACAAAAGGTGCAGAAGATGTAGGGACAAAACTAAGGAGTATGACAGAGTTGAATTTATTTATGGAATGAACGATTGTATATACCTGTTTTGCGAGAACTGCAACTATCTGTAGCACCAACCAAAAAGCCAGACCACATCCATTGACCTGAAGTTGGAACACATAACACAGTATCAAAAACAACCAAACAGCAAAACCATAACATTTCTGCCAGAAATATCACACAACTTCTGTGAATGGGCATCAAGTAATACCTTGTTTCTTAAATTCCCTGGAAGTAAACCATTCTGGTTCAGGTAACAATTTCTTTGTGATATCTTCTCTGAGTATCATAGCTTGCTGCCTCAGCTCATCATGTGATGACCACAGTGAAGCTAATAGTTTCTCTTCAGCAGAGGGGTCCTTGACTATTTTTGTAGATCTCAGATAGATCGCCCTCCTTAACTTTGCTATCCTGGAATACAGACGATGAAGCTTGACACAGCAAAGATCAAGCTCTGCAATGCCTGTGACCACAGGCAGAGGGATGTCTATGGTCTCTGGAAACTGTAAACATCCAGCAACAACCAATTTAGCTATCAGCCAATCATGTTCAGCAAGACATTATCATAAAAACATCAACTCCTCATAAGAGTATGGCAAACAATTACAGAAGTGAACTTTGGTACATATCAGCTATCACGAATAACACGATCATGCCTAATTTAATCAAATACTGAAAGATGAAAAACTTTAGAACCAAATCTCATATTGTAAGAAATAGACATGTCTAGTCTAATAAAGATTATCTCGAGCACGATAAGCCTCAGAAATAAAAACTTACACATCATAAGAAATTGAGCAGTATATAATTGAGCAAAGCTATTTTGATAGTACACATAAATTAGAATTGGTACGGCTAGTGCTGTCGTTTGGAGAATGCAAGAAACAGGCTCAGAGATGGCCATTGTAATCTTTCACTACTAAAGAAGTGGCTAGACATGACATTTCAAATAAAAAAACACACACATGATGATTAACAGTTCAACAAACACATAACACTATATTTCACTATCAAATAAGTCCCAGACTTTTTAAGTCAAACAAAACACACATGATGATTACAATCTTGTCAACAATTTAACAAATCCATACACTATATTTCACTACCAAAGAAGTGGCTAGACAGGTCTTTTCAAGTCAAACAAAAAGCATATTACAATTACGATGTGGTGACCAGTTCAGCAAACACATACACTATATTCAATGATAAATTATACAGGATGTTCAGTAGCAATATCCACATGTTACTATGCAAATACACGTTAAGAATGGCTCAACCTACAAAATCTCTCGTAATGTAAGAAAAGTACATTAGTACAAACCTGTTATCAACCACATCTCCAGCATGGGGCAATTCCGAGAAGCTTTTACACCAATATGATTGTGAGTCGTGCTGCTGACTGAATTGAATTAAAGTGAAAACTTACAGATGGAATTTCCTTG
>JAUNZO010003147.1:0-130651 GCA_031894775.1 Chloris gayana
TAGGGGTAACGGGCGAATGGCCATTCCTTGGCCGATCCAGGATGGTTTGGAGGAGAAACCCTGGGGAACTCGCCCAACTGCGGGCGTGGCCGCCGCCGACCACCATTGGGCTTCGGCTTCTTACCCCATGTTGGGGCCTTCGTCATCACGGGCACTGCAGTAGCAGATATATCATGAGATCACGAGGCAAGTAGAGAGTTAAGGCGAAGAAGATCTACCTCAGGTTTTGGGATGGCGAGACGCAGATGGGGAATCAACACGGGCACGGGTGACACGGCAGCCCCGGCGGCGGCGTACGGCAGCAGCAGTGTGGGACGACTCGGTCTCGTGGATCTGCGAGAAGGTTACGGGCATCAAACCCTTGTAACCATCGCTGGGCTGGAGGACGAAGATCTCCAAAACTAACCTCCGACAGGACGGCCATAGCTGGTCGTAATCGGAGAAGATGTGGAGTGAATCTGCACGAGCAGATAGGGATCACGCGCCGCGGTTAGGAAAATGCAGAAATTAGATGAGTTATACCGTTACCGGGGCAGAGGCTCTGCGAGCGGAGGCGGAGAGAGCGGCGGGTGCGCAGGCGGAAGCGACGACGGTGGCGGTGCGGAAGCGCGCGCGGGTGCGGAAACGAGACTGGCAGACAGCTGTCTGCGGGCGCGGAAGCAGGCGAGATGTACACGAAAGAGCGGCCGGGGATTTCGTTTCTAGTCCGATTCCCGACTGGGCTTAGTTCCCGGGCCACGCCCATATCGAGAGTGGCAGAGTGCAACGGAGGCCCGAATTCGTGCGTAGTGGCCTGAACCTGTGTGGCGAGTACGGGACAGTCGAAACCATCCCAAATTCCCAATGGGCCGGGTGACACCAACTCAGATGTATTGTGGAGAAAACTGTTTTTCAAGAAATGAAGCTGAACCTCGAACAGGTTATTGCAGATTAAAATGTAGAAAACAACTCAGATTTTACAGAATAATATCGAATCAAAGAAAAGCACATCTGGTACGGACCTCCGATTCACTGCTGGATTGCGACCAGCGAAGGGACTATGAATAACTTGTACAAGAGGGGACATTCGAGAAAGAAAAACTGATACATGGTGCATGGAACAACTGAACCTTTTGTTCCATGCACCATGTTTCCAATTTCCGTTCTCAAGTCCCTTGGTTGGTTCCGAAACCTGCAGCATGGCCAGCGGATACGTGGAGCATCGAAAGGTGGTAGAGAGGCATGGTGTGTCATGTGTCAAGCTCTAAGGTCAAACATAAGAAATGGATACAGAATGCGATAGCGATAGCTCGAGGAAGGAAAGATCTAGAGAAGACAGAAGTGAAGGATGTGTGCCTGAGCTTTGTACAAGAAGATGAACTTAGGATGAAGGATTGAGGATGGGGATGGAGAGGGTAGAGGGAAGGAAGAGAAGCCGTTTTCTCTCACTTGTATCGGGAGCAAGGAGATTTAAAGAAAGCGATAATAACCGACAACTCATGGTGGATCGTAGCGCATTTTATGCTGGATCCAGCCAAAGCGCGCGACCGTTCCTTGCATCGAAGGGACAACATCAGTTTTAAATTCTACGTGGCCATCATAATTTTGAAAGCAATCTTCTGGGCCAAACGCTCCAGTTTGCACAGCTACAACTGTTTGTGGAGTGGCAAGTCGAAAAAACTACTCTCTCCATCTCAAAATGTTTGGCATTCTAACATCATCTAATTTTTCAAAATGTTTGCCATTCTCACTTCTCGAGGCACCTTTTTCTCTTCGCAACACATTTCTATCTCTATCTCTCTTTCTTGTTTTCTCGCGCATCTATTTTTACCAACTTTTCTTAATCCACGTGCTCACTCCTATAATGCCAAACATTATGGGACGGTGAGTCTTCCGCAACATCATCCGTGACCGTGAAGGCAGCCAGGTAGGGCAACAATGGTTCGAGGTTTTACTGAATTACATCACCTGGTTCAAAGTTTTCAACATCATACCTTTTCTACTGCCAACGTGTCTCTCAACCATTTTGCATATTATTTTTTGAAATAAAGCGTGTCGGGGTTGAAACTTTATTCCTATCATCAAAACTCAGCAAATTCGATAAACCAGTGGGGCCTCACAAAAATTGAGTGAATCTAAAGAAAACTAACGCTTAATTCAATTGCAAATTACACATGTGTAGCAGAAACACTCGATTCGAACTTTTGCTCCGTATATGACGCACATCAGAGAAAAGTTCAGAGGAAATTACGCAAAATGGTAGAGGGACACATTTTGCGATCGGACTATAATAAATAACCTCACACTTTTTTCGGTCATAAAGGGGCTCTAGTGTTTGTTCTCCTGAGCGACAGGAGGGAAGAAAGGGAACTTGAACAAGAACGGCTTCTTCTTCATGAACGGGAACGGATTCACGAACAGCTGCGGGTCAGGTCATTGACCGTGTCGTGCTCCGCTGGTGGTGGCGGGTGGTAGATCGGCGTTGGCTTCGGAGGCATGTACACCTACGGGTGGCGGCTCGTGCACGGGCACGGTTGTCATCGGCGGGTGGTAGTCTGCACTGGTTCATTTATATCGAACCGAAATCACGTTACTCTCGTGCACTCCGCGCACTTGGCCAAGCCGACAAAATGACAGTCTCATGATCCTTGTTTTTCTGTGTTTCTCTTCCACCGCTGTGTTGGATGAACAATCCCCGGTCGCTGTCTTCTCGTTTCCTTTTGTGTTAATCTTCTCCTCTCTATGGCCATCGAGGCTGAATCATTGACCGCATCTTTCTTCCTCCGGCCATGTCCGCAGGAGTACACGTTTTCTCCGACGAACTAGCCATAATCGCCTTGGTCGCTTCTTTTAGTTAAGTCTCAATGTAAATTTATTAGGAAAGAAAAGAATTGAGTTTCATAGGAATGAAACTTGCTATACACGGTTATCAAAACTTGAAACCAAAATGAAACTCCATTAAGAGGGGTTTGAGTTTCATCTCTACACATTAAACAATTTATATTGGTCACTTGAAAGAAATGTTTAAGTGATGCACAACCATGTGAAATGTAACTTAGCATTGAGAGTAAGGTTTACATAAGCGAATGAACAGCCAGAACTGGACGGGCCAGCCCAACGGTTAACTAGAAAAACTGGTCGGTTAACCAAACAAATCATTTTTTGCTCTGGACGGTTGGTGATCGGTTAGTTAGCCTGTTTTTTCGGTTAACCGGCTGACCAGACTAGTTAACCGTCTGGTCGAGTTTCTGAAAAATGTAAAAAAATTACAATAAATAGAAAAAAATATTGAAAAATGTACGAAAAATTACATGAACTTTCTTAAAATGTTAATGGCAATTTTAGACACAAATTCACAATATATCAAGTTCATACCACATAGCACAACTATATTGTCCAATAAAAAGCCTAATATAGTTGTCCAACCCATATTGTTCAACACAAATTCATATATTAATAAGGTTAATTATATATTGTCTATAATAGAAATGCATGACTTGCACTCAAATTCATACAACAATAAGATTAGTTATACATGGTACATAGAAAAATATGACTTTCACTCATCTCTAAGCTATAGTTGTCCAACCCATTGTCTTCAACAAATTATTATACATCAAAAAATTATCTAGGTAACAAAAAATAATGTCAATGCCTTTCTATCTTAAATTTCTAACTATTTTATATCTAAATTACCTACGACTACATATGTTTCCTATTTAGCTAAAAAAAATTAGATTTGGGAGGGAGAGGGTTAGCCAGCTGGTTATACCGGTTAACCGTCCAGCTTGATGATTACCGGGCCGGTTATAATGTTCTATGGCCTTTACTTTTATTTTTATTCCGTGATTTTTTTCTATATCAAACAACCTCGATTTGATATTATTCTTTCACTATAAATCTTCATTTCTTCCTGCGCTTACATGAAATATTGGGCAGGTCTATATCCAGAAGATATGCAGCAGATCATCTGTGCTGGAGCTGACACCATCCTGAGGACGGCATTGCAGGTCATGGCAAGACAAGGAAGGTGCATCATGCTGTCGTTACCAGATTCAAGAGACGAAAGGCCAGAAGAACAAGAAGAGTAACAGGAGGATCAAGGAGGCCAGATTAAAGCAAGAACTACTACAGTTAGCTGTCTTTCTGTGTATGGATGATCTAGGAAGTCTCGAACTTTCTTCGCTTCTAGTTTAAACTACTTCTTGTCGATCGGTTCCCTTACATAGCTATTTCTAGAGATCTGGTAGTTGTGTAGGGGCCAGGGGAGGGCTGCTCCCTCCCGGCAGTGCTCCTTTTACTTAAACCTCAAACTTCTATAACTGTGATCTCCGTTCTCGTTGGAATGAGAGTGGAGCAATCCGATTCGAAAAATAAATCTTCATTTCTTCTCTAGTTTTGTAACTTTTTTTCAAAATTTGAAAACTTTTAAATTTGAACCCGGGGTTAACCGGTCAACCGGTGTAACCGGCCTAGACCGGTTTACCAGCTTAACCCTGGTTCTTGGAACCCTAATTGAGAGACCTAGTTTCATTTAGAAATTTCAAAATTGTAGGATGACATGGCACTCTTGAAAACTATGTAATGAAACTTTGCATTGAGAATGGTCTTATAGTAAAATATTATGATCGTTGGTGCCATAGATTCAGACGAGATTTTTTCTATTGTACCATTGTCAATGTGTGGGCTTCCCCTTATACCATTACAACATTGGGCTTCCCTCTTTTACCATTGAATCACAATTGCCTCTCTCTCTCTCTCTCTCTCTCTCTCTCTTACCATTGTTAACTTTTAATCACAGTTTACCATGTGGTAACAGTTAAATGCATCCAAAAAGATAAAACTACCCTCATACTTTTTTCCTTGTCTTCCACCCGACTGGACCGGACGAAATTGAAAAAATTCCGCCGGAGCGGACGAACTCCCACTCGAGTGACCCGCGCACGCGCGCCGGAGCCGTCCTCCCACCCGATGTCGTGCAGCACCCGACCTGACCGGCGAGCAGCGACCTGCCTATGCTCAGAGCCGTAAGCGGAAAGCCTAATGTTGTAATGGTATAAGGAGGAAGCTCACACATTCACACATTGGCAATGATACAACAGAAAAAATCTCGATTCACACAAGTGCTTCTTGTTGCAAAATTAGTAAAACACGAATTGCTACGCACGGACTCCAAAGTCAGACTCTACAATATTTTTTAGAATAAGTCCGACTCTACCAGTGTGACTTCATGTCATCAACTCGGACTACATCGGGCCTTCCAAAATCGCATTACTGAAATTATGCTCTATAGTGATGGGCCGTGACAACACTAATTAGCACTTAGCTTAAAAAGGACACCGGTGGCGGTCTAAGGACCACCGCTGATGCCCTTAACCTATTAACAAAGAAGGGCAAGCCAGCATCGACTGGGACCGCCCTAGACGTCGTCGCCCCGACGCGCCGTCCACCATCCGCACGTTCGCCGTAGCACGACCCATCACGTCGCGTCCCTTTGCCGCCGCGGGAGAAGGGGGAGCCGCCGTTGGAGGAGGGGGAGCCGTCGCCGGAGGAGGCGTCACCGTGTAAAAGGCCTCCACTGCGGCCGCTAGCGTCGCGGACCTGCCGTCGCCCAACGCACCGCCGCCGCCGGATCCGGGAGGCGGAGCAAGGGAATGCCAATGAGCCGGTGTAGGAGGAGGAGGAGGAGTGAGGTCGCGCAGCGGTGCGTTCGCCGACACCTCAACCCACCGGCCACAAGAGCGCCACTCGCTGCGAGTGCGTCGCCACCGACGGCGGCGACGGCGGCTCTTCGCCATCGAGGAGGAGACGGAGAGGAGGAAGGAGGAGAGAGGAGCGGAACGCGGCGCCGCCCTAACCCTAACCCTAGCTAGGTGGCGGTGTGGCGCGCGGCGAGAGAGGAGTGGCGGTGCGGTGTACACCCCCACCTATTTATAGGAGGAGGCGGTTAGCCGCGAGTCCGACATTGTCCACTATCGGGCTGCGACATTTAGTCGCGGAAATTTCGCATCCTAGCTGCGGGTCTGGTGTGTCCGCTGCTTTCGGAGCCTAGTCGCGGACCGGGCCGTGTAACGCCACGTAGCCGCAGATGGCTAACGTGACCGAGGTTGTGGTCAAAATCGCGTCTGCCGCTATAAAGCATTTTTTTAGTAGCGTCGGAGTCCAACCAGAGTCCAAAGATTATAATTCAGAGGAGCTCCGGATGTGGCTTTTCCAATTTTAATAAAATCATTTTTTTAAAAGATAAGTTCAATCTGACATACTTTTAGGAACCACGACGGAGATAACATACGTCATGAACTCAATGAAGTTATATACGTTTTTGCTGATTCTAAATCTCAAGGGCTCAGAACCAGTCCATTGATCCCTCCTAACTCGTTTGTGTGCATGGTTTCATGCTTGATGACTAGATCATTCTTGTATTTTTCATGTCCTTCCTATTTGTGTGTTTTCGCGTGGCACACTTGAATTTAGGTTCTATTAACCTCTAAAGAATTAAATTAAGTGAAAAATATCCTGGTACTTTTTCAGGTAAATTGTATGTGAAACACTCAGTGAGAAATGGTTGGTCTAGGGATCTAGGCTTGACATAGAATTCAGATCGAGTTATATATTTGTCACATTATCACGAACTATATAGATGCAAACTTTTATATTCAAGCAACAAAACTTATTATTTGTTTCTATGGAAACGGCCAGAGAGGTGACCACGAAGAACCAAAATCTGCTACAAACCGAAGATGTGGACTTTTTTTTTTTTGCGATGAAACCGAAGATGTGGACTTTTTTTTTTTTGCGATGAAACCGAAGATGTGGACTTAACAGAAAGATAACCACCCTTTCTCGGATCAGTAGACTAGTTCAGTCTTTTAATTTGTCCGCTATGTTTCACTACCCCATGGACGCGTCCTTCTCCTTCCTGGACGAGGAGCTCGCGCTTCAGTTTCTCCATCGTCGAAAACCTCATACTCAACATAGCCTTTCTCTTCCTACTGTTTCCGGATCATCTCCTTTTCTTCGAAAAGCTCCTTCCGCGTCTGCTCAATAAAATAATCAATTCCGGCAATGTCTGGATCTCGAACAAGAGGTCTTGGATTATATAGGATAAAAAGAGGTCGATCTGCGACTGAGGCAACCTCACTGTATCCTTGTCTTTCTGTTCTTCTCCTCGACATTCGCTGTCGAAGTGGTGGATAATGAATCTTTAAAATAAAAGATTGGAGACTAAAATGGGTGAGTTGTGTGTTAGGATTTTTCACCGAAAATATATTTTTCCATACTTTTCATCACCATCCGTGAATGCAGCTCTGCAGGTTTTTGAGTGATGTTTTTTCTCAAACTCTGCTAATCAAATACAAGGGTGCAGCAAAACACTTATTGCATCTTTGTTCCCGAGCGCACATCAACCTCAAAGCACATACTAGTCCAAAGAAAATTACACAAAAAAACTAAAGAAACACATTTGCCGAGCTAATTAACGCCCATACTTTTTCTTTTGAAAATGTAACCCCACACTTTTATTCCGTGATCAGCAAGGGGGCTAGTGCTTGCTCTCCTGCGCGGCAGGAGGGAAGAAAGGGAACTTGAAGAAGAACGGCTTCTTCTTCATGAACGGGAACAGCTTCGCGAACTTCTGCGGGTCATTGACCGCGTCGCGCTCCGCCGGCGGATGGTATATCGGCGTCGGCTTCGGCGGCGTGTACACCGGCGGCTCGTGCACGGGGACGGTCGTCACCGGTGGCTTGTGCTCCGGCACGCCAACGGGCGGCTTGTGCTCAGGATCATGATGTGGCACTGGAATTACCGCCGGGTGTTGGTGGTGGATGAACGGGTCGCACAGGAACGCCGAGGCGCACTCGGGGGACGAGGAGCGGCGCACATTGCCGGCGAGCGCGACGAACGTCTCCTTCTGGCCGTGTGGCGCTGCGACAATCTTGGAGGGCTCCCGCCCGGGGCACGGCGCGCTCGTCGTCGCGCTGTGCAGCTGCGCGAAGCATTCCTGCTTCAGCTTGCCGTCCTCGCCGACGAGGTCCGCGGCGAGCGGGACGCGGAAGGCGCCGGATTTGTCCACGTGGCCCACGGCCTTGCTCTGGTACTCGCCCTTGCCGTTCTTGCACTTGACAGCCACCTGCAGACCTGAGACAAGTACATGAAAATTACTGATCAGTCAGTTTGCACTTGAAATGGTTCGTATATATCCACGTTTCAGAATTCAGATTGTGTACGCCACCACTGAAAGCAGCCTCGGCGTTCATGTTCTTTCGCGTGCAGTCCGCGCACTTGGCCAAGCCGACAACGACGGGCTCTGTCTCGCCGTGCACGGCACTGGCGAAACCCATCGCCATCACGACGGCGCAAACACCGAGCAGCAGTAGCTGTCGAGTTAGGATCTTCATTATGAATGTTCGAGGTGGTTAAGGAAGAATGAGGCTGTGGATTGGGTGGGGAGCAAGGAGTGGCAAGCATTTCTGTTTATATAGGCGCCGAGGGCCGACAGGGGTCGATAGGAACAGGTGAATCCACCGAAGGCAACCAATGAACCGTGGCACATCTAAATTTTGCGCCGCCTTTGTAGATTGCCAATGGCATTAACATTACAGTCATCTGCCCCACTTTTTCCTTCGAACCTACTTCTGCCATTCCCGTACTCATCCTTAACTGTTCAGGAACAGCAGAATAGTGCAGATGAAACGCTCGGTTAGATCCAGAGCTACCCGTTTTTATGGCATTCCCCAAATATTGTTCTCGTTTTCACTGTCCTAGTGACACTTGCGATCGATTGAAGAGCTTGTCACTGCCCTGCCACTGTGCTGATATGCCGACATCTGAGGGCCGGGGAAGGCTTGGACGCATGTGGCGTGAAATTTTGCTAGTTCTGCTTCATTTTCATATGACCCTTATGGAAAGTAATTCAGTAGGATTTGAACGGGGCGATTACCCCCTCCCCGAGAAGACACACCGCCGTGTTGAGCTGGATTTGCTCCCCAGCGACATCGTACACTATACAGGGCACCAGTTGGCATTCGGAATGCAGGACCGCGTAGCGTGTGGAGGAGCTTGCGCCCGGTTTATTTCCCCACCTACATCATCCGGCAATTTGGATTGGTTCACATAAGTAGTAACTATAATTTCATAGTTGGGGATCATTCACCATGTGCCACATTTATCTTTGTTAAAGTACCTTTCCTAGTTACTAGGTTTGATTTTATTGAAAACTCGTTCAATATAGTGGAACAAAAAAATCCGGACCAACAATAGCACAAATTTTAAGTTCACAGACCAACTCTCACTCAGATGCTCAAAGCGAGGCTGTGACACCAAGAAATAACATCACAATACTTATTTCGCACATCACCAAAAAGCCACGAACTGAAACGCTAATGCCACAAGCCACAGCATATCCACGAACTAACTGAAACAATCACTGACGACACAACGACAAAGCGATCCAAACAAAAGAGACATCACTGACACTGACACGCCAGAACCTTCGTTCGCACTTGCTGCTGCCCAGCACGAGCGTGCATGTATCCTAGTTCAGCTTCTTGGGGACCTTCTCCTGCCCGCGTGTCGCAGGCCGGGTCGTGTCGTCGTCAACGACGAGCGGCGGGCACGGCTTCTTCTTGTGCATGAACTTCTTCATCTTGGGGTGCTTGTGGAAGAACGGCTCGGGCTCCTCGGGAGCCGGCGGCTTGGGCACCGGCGCGGGCGTGGGCGTGGGCGGTCCGTACGTCGGCGTGGGCGTCGGCGGCTTGGGGGCGTCCGGCTTGGGCGGTGGCGGCGGCGGGCCGAACATGAAGTGCTTCTTCTTCTTGAACTTGCCGCAGGCGCACTCGACGGGGCCGAAGACCGTGTCGGCCGCGGCGGCGAGGTAGGTGGCGCCGCCTGTTGTGGCGGTGGTGTTACCGTCTTGGCCGAGCCCGGCAGGCGCGATCCTGGGCGGCGCCTGCCCGTCGCACGGCGTATCGGGCGCGGTGTGGAGCTGCGCGAAGCAGTCGCGGTCCAGCTCGCCATTGCCGCGGAGGAGCTCGGCGGCGAGGGGGATGCTGAAGGCACCGGTGTCGTCCAGCGGGGCGAGCGCCTTCGTCTCGTAGGTCCCGTCGGCGCCGGATTTGCACTTGATGGCTACCTTGAGGCCTGCAATGCGCCAAGGAAACAAAAGGTTTAAGCGAAGCTTAATTGGGCCTATATGTCATTCATGGCCCAATCTGATTCATTCACGGGTCAGTCCGGTGTTACTGGGCCAGATGTACAAAACGTTGTAAGCTCAAAAAAAAAAAAGATGTACAAAACGTTGTGAAAATGAGTAAAGTGAGTGTATGTCATCAAGAAGAAAGTAGTTCTTCTTCCCCTAAAAAAAGGGGGATGAAAGTAGTTCACTGATGCCAAGTTATGCTTATTTTGCATTAATTATGAAAAACATCACGAAAGCTATTGCACTATACTTGATCGTTGGAGATTATTTTTTTAAAATGGAATAGAACTTCAATTAAAGAAACGTGCCGCTAAATGTCGGACTACTTCGATTGCAATCCGGAACAGGCAATTTGCATACCTCCGAGAGCATCTTCACCATTGGCATCCATGGGGGAGCAGTCCAAGCACTTCACCGTGCCGACCACGACGGGCGTCGCCCCCGCCGCCGCACCAAGGCCGACGGCCAAGAGCGCAACGAAAGCACCCACGAGGGCCGCGGCTGGAGGAACCAGACGAGTCCCCATGCTGGAGCCCTACTTCTTTGACAGTGAGGAAGAGAAGGCTGTGATGAGTTTGGATGGATTACTATCGCTTGGGTGCATGCGCATATATAGTGTGGGGGTAACACTGTGGCCGGCTCGGCTATTGAAATGTGAAGGGACAGGTACTGGCTTAGCGTTCATGAGACCAGCTCAAGGGTGTGGAGGAACGTTACAGGCTTACAGCGTTTTCCGATGACTTTGCAGGTTTCCAGTGGAGGTTCAGTACCGATTTTATAATTTGATCCGTAATTTCACTTTATTTAACCACCGAGCCGTGTTGCACCTACGCCGAATTTTCGTATTGCTGTAGGCTTGTTACTAGTGTTAGAGAGTTATCAGTGCAGGCAGATGGATTCAGAGCTCTGTCTCATGAAGAAATATCGTCAGATATCAGAAGAAAACCGAAAATGTGCTAATCATTTACAAACAAAAATTTCTTCAGACTCCATGCTCTAGTTCGTTTTTCCCTATGTGATGCCAAACCTTCACGCTTCTTAAACCTCATAATCGCCGTTTGAATTTTGAAACCACCAACGGTACAGTTCGTTCCTCACTAATGTGGTGTGCTTCATCTGTCAGGGTGGCTCATAAACCCTGCACGGCGCATGGTCTATGCGTGATGGGAGGGGTCGGTTGCAGCAACCATGTGCGTGCCGTGACCGAACCGACGGAGCACGCAGACAACACCTACCGGCCGGCACTGTGTACATTGATCGGTGAGTTAACTGAAAAGGTGCAATGGGAACGAAGCAGTGACAGGGTCATAACGGGATAGGTAAGAGAGAACATGCTACTCTCTTAGGGAACGTAATGGTCGTTTAACGTTTCGGTTCGTGATGGCAGTAGCATTCATGTGCAATAGGTTCAGCCAATATCGCAGAGTCGCTGAAAAGGAACAGCTCCCACGTTGTGGTGTAAAAACAGCTCGCACTCATGTTAAATGGAGAATGGATTGATCTAAGAGAAGAAAATAGCACCGTAAATTGAAAGAGTGTGAATATTAATTTGGCCAAATAGCACAAAATAAATCTTCTGTCAATTATTTGTTCCGGTCATCTGCATCCGAATCTGAATGAATGGAACCATTGGGTCCTCTTGCAGATTGCAGAGTGCCCCTGATAGTTGCAGCATAATATGTCACTTATGTGATTATAGTCTACTGAAATATTATTTCGTCGCAGTTCAGTGCACTTCGGTTTCAAAAAAGAAAAAACTGAAACCTCGAATTTCCAAATTACTAGTGCTGGTTCTGCTTCGCATGTATCTGGTTGGCAATGCCAGATTTTCTTTCCATGAAAAGCTAAGAGAGCGAGCAATGTCATAGGATTTGAACCCAGAAACAGCAAGGCAGTAAGTACATGTTAATCTGATCTACATAAATTTTAAACGTGCAACCCACTAACAATCTATAATAACTATTTATCTTACCGCATAAGAAGCCATATCACCTAAATTGTTTCATCCATCCCATGTAGATTCTGTATTTTTTTCAGCCATTGGATGATCTCACCCAGATCATAAGATCAACAACATTGCATTTCTTCAATACCTTTTTTTTCACCAATAAGAGATGCAACATTACTCAATAATAATCACAAAGAAGAAACAGTGGGCACTCTCACCTCATCTTGGCTCATTCTTTACCTTTCCTGCATTAAAAATAACAGAAAGAGGCAAGTAACCTCATTTTACTAAATTTCTTCTTCCTCTTTACTACTGCACTCAGGTGATATATTATCTGGACGGAGCAACTGTCTATCACACCTGCAGATCCCATCCTCTCAATCTCTATTCTTCTCTAATGTTCTTAGCCTTGCTTGTAGGTTCTAACCATCAGAAGTGACAGGATTTTATGTGGATTATACAATTTAGTTGTGGTGCCAATGATCTAGCTTTGGAGCAATCATCATATTTCTTTCACAAAACGATTGCTGGAGTATCCATGTAAAGGCCTTCCATTGCTTGGCTCAGGCGCTCAACCAGGAAATGTGACCACCGCACTGAGACTAAATATCCCCATTGCTTTTGAGGTTTGCTTCACCAGTTACTAGGGAGGCGCATTGATTTGCCCACCTTTGTTATTTTGTATGGGGTCATTGGCAGGGTCATCATGTTAAGTAAGGGTTGTCCAAAGCATAGTACAATCGGTGCCCATTGATGTATTTCCTTTTTTCATCATGGTAATCACATTTTCACTGCAACATTAGTGTTTTACACTTCCTTTACCATGTATAAAAGTAACACAAATTATCCTACTCATGCCACCCGTCTTTGGTTTTATTTAGTCCAGAACCTATCAGATAAATTGGGCTTCAGACAATATTAGAATAGGATGAAGTTGTCCAGTTTGTACTAAAAAGTAATTTATTTGAAGATATGAGGTATGAAGGGAATTTTTTTTGTTTCATATTGCTCAATCATCAATCTAGAGGGTTCGAGTGCATTACAATTCTTTTATTTGATTTGTGATATCTGTAAAGACGATAGTTGAACAATACATACAAAATATTATGTAAAAAAAATTTTGTGAAAAGAAATTAAATTTTATGCGGCTTTTTTAAAGACTACAATTGTGAATAGGGTCCTTATTGTGGGATTACTTCATGTGTTGCAGAGTACTTCAATGTTAATATTTGTGTTTATTTTAAAGTCTTTACCTATAAACTACAATCCAGATTATGAACAGTTACATTAAAACTCTACTTTCTTTGTGTATTGACATTTATATTTAATAATTATCCATCATTTTTATACCTATTTTCCATTTCACTACATTGTCCGCAGCAACGTGAGGGGTTTTTACTAGTTTGCCCTAAGCTCCTGTTGATCAGGTTAACTACGTTTTCCGTTATCTGAAAAAAATGTTTTCAATGAGAAAATTTGTGCCATGCTATTGTCCCGTAGAGTATGAAGAAACACCTAACCTACGGTGGGGTGGGGAAAACCTCACCTGAATTTTTTTCATAGTACCAAACAGGGGCACAAATAGGAAGATTCGATGTGAAGAATGAAGATTGACTTGAAAGTGAAACAATTGCAACCTTAATTTACTGATGATACAGTCACATCACCCAATTGAGATCATCAAAAACACCAACCCAAACACAACCAATACATGCCCCGGCATCTTGCGCCGGAAACTATACGTACAGGAATTTAATTTAAGCAATCCCAAACTGCTGTCACGCGCGATCGTCTCAAATTCAGAGACCCAGGCCCATGGCGACGGCGACGCTGAGGCTCAAAGCAACAGCGAAGCTGAAGCTGTGCTTCGTCGCGCCACTGTCGTACGGGCTGTTGTCCACCAGCGGCTGGTTGCCGAACCCGAACGTGTGCCCCACGTTGTTCACGACCTGCCCCTGCCCCGCGGCGGCGCCACCGAGCTGGCCCGCTCCCTGCGGGGGAACGTTGCCACAGGCAGGTCGGGCTCGGGTCCCATGGCGCCGCCACCGTACTGATCAGCGTCCAGCGGCGACGGTGCCAGAGGCAGCTCAGGCAGTGGCACCACGCCACCAACGAACGGATCAACTGGTTCCATCGGCGCCGGTGCCGCCACAGGCAGTTCGGGCTGCGGCGCCACGCCACCAACACCAACACCAACACCAACGCCTCCGCCAACGCCAACGCCGCCTTCCGCTCCGAACGGCACGTCGCTGCTCCCGATGGGCTCGGCGAAGGGCGGCAGCGCGGGGTTGAGCCCCGGCGAGCCGGGCATGCCGCAGTGCTGCGCGGCGCGGGGCTGGTCGCTGGCCTTCCACGCCAGCTCGCCGCCCTTGTCGAGGATGCGCATGTCGCCCTGGTCCACGAGCTGCAGCGTCTGCAGGAAGTTGTGTGAGTCGGACTCGGCCTCGTGGGTGTGCCACACCGACGTGCTCCCGTCGAACACCTCCAGCCCCTCCCACGAGAACACCAGCGCGCACGTGTTCACCGTGCTCACCGCCATGCAGTCCGACTCCCACACGCTGCGCGCCTCCTCGCCCGGCGCCGTCGTGTCCAGCACCTGCACGAAGCAGAAGTCCGCGCCCAGCCCGCCGGCCCCGGGCTTGGTCTGGGTGCGCACGAAGTAGGCGGCGTACTTGCCCGACGGCGAGGTCAGGAACAGCACCGGGTTCTCGTCCCAGTGCGGCGGGATGCTCGCGAGGATGTGCTGCTTCGTCACGCGCTGCAGCGTGCCGGCAGGCACCCCCGTCGCGGCAGAGTGGGACGCGAGCAGGAAGGCCAACGAAAGGCACGCGACAATGAGCTGCATGGCTACTGACTGTTTCCTTGGGCTTTTGACCTTTGTCGCGCTGGTCAACAAGTCGATTCGCGCTGTGTGTGATTGCTGTGTGTTTGTTGTGTTGTGCTTGTGCATGGGCACAGGCGTGTCTTTTATAGCCTGATATGGCGATGGAGTAGAACGTGCTATGATGGTGTAAAGGCAACGATGTGAGTTGTTGACGTTACCTGCTCCAATGTTTCAGTGGGATTGGCCGAGAAAACTAGCACAAAACTTCGCCCTGGAGATTTGTTCCACTTTTCAGGTTGACTAGTGCGCGCGTTTTGTTTTTGTTTTATTTTATTTTATTTCGAAGGACTAGTGCGTGCGTTGAGGATTATTAGAACATTGATGAAGCATAGATATAGCGTGCATCACCATTACTCCGAATCTGAAAAAAATTTGAGGGTTCAATGTCAACAATGGATCACACTGGTCAACTTCGTTTGAAGTTCCTTGCGTGTCCGCTTAACCACTCCGCTGAGTCTGAATTTCGATTATAGACACTAGTATTGTAGTATTTCTTATCTGAAAGATTTGAGCTAGTGAGTCCAACCAGGAAGAAGCGTAACAACTCCCGTCTGAATTCTGAAAAACAAAAGGAGCGACACGTCGATGGAATGAGTTGGGCCCTTTAACCATAATGTTTCTGTTGGACCTTTTTTAGATTAATGTTTCTGTTGGGCCTGTGTTATACTAGCAGTAGCAGCCTACTATGATGGGCTTTCGGTCGATCACCTGGCCCACAGATGTGTTCTCCACGCCCAAACGGAACCCAGATAATGCTATATATGCGACAAAAAAAATTCTGGAAGGCAAGGCGTGGGGGCCCAAGGCCGACGTTGACGCCGCGCAGCCGGCTGCTACCCGTCGCGTTCGCGTCGTCTTCCCCGACGCCATCAACCGCTGCTCGCGAAGCTGCACGCCCAATGAATGCCCGGCGTCAGATCTCCAGGCCACTTGGTGCGCCACGGCGGCGTCAGGGAATTAATGGGCGCGACCCGGGTGGACTCCAAGTCCAACACGACGGACGCGAGGAAGAAGAGGCGAGGATGCTGCTGCTAACCTCCCCTATACCCTGCTTTTGAATTTTTATCTAGTCATGCGGTTTATGGGAGTCCAAAGGAGATGGTTGGGCGTTGAGGGTTGTTTGGCGGTCTCAACTTCTCGGTCATATTAATCCCGTTGAATTCGACATCAGCTTACATCCAGCTACCGCGTCAGAGAACAGGGATCATGATCCAATCTTAAGACTTACTGTAACACAATTCGTCGTGCTTGAAGCTGTGATCAGCAGCTCCTACAAGGTGCAGATACAGAGGATGAAGCCGCAATTGTGAGAAGATTACTGACCCGATCACTACAGTTCGTAGCAGTACTCCCGCTGTAGTAAGTGTAAAGTTGTGCGAGGTACGGTCCTCATCTTTTAAGATGCCGAAGTGAGGTGCTGCGACAGTAATGGAACGACAATGGTTGATGTCTTGATGACCGAAACAGAGCCGATGATTCTAGACGGAGGTGTAGTCTGAACTGTACTGCCTTTACTTGATTACAGCTACTGTTCCTGGTTCATATGGGTGTCGCATATTATGATGATCATGCACAAAGTCATGCCATACTGAGATATGGATATGTACGGGAGTTATCATCAGAGAAAACGACGTCGAACCGGAAGGGGGTATTGAGAAGTCAATTCGGCAGCGAGCTACCAAAGCCCTATAGCAACATTAATCAAGCGCTCGTTGAACTGGATATAATGCGCTACTTAAAGTAGTGCTACTTTGCGACCAACAACAAGGCTGCACACGGAGGACTTGGAAGAGCGCCTGTACTTACGAGTACTAATTTCGGCCCCCGATAGATATCGCTTTTGCATAAATCATGCAGCTCGTTTTGGCCAACCACAACAGCACAAGTAACAAGAGTTGGAGTTGGACGGCACCTCACAACAAAAGTGTGAAAGAAATGAGAAAATTGGAGCGTATTGTAACTTGATAATAAAAACTTCTATTTCTCGTGAACTAATTTGAACTGCACACTTTATCGATGAATCTCCAGTCATGTGAACTGCACACTTGGTCGTCCATTCCTCTTCCTCAGCTTCTTCTGGAAGAAGGCCAAGGACGAAGGAAGGACTAAAGAACAAAGAGGAAGAGTGGCAGTACTTGCTTTTGGAATTCATTACAGCCCACGATTCTCTGAACTCCAAAAGCCAGCACTGTCGGTAGCCTGCTACTTACTTATAGAGGAAAAATAAAAAGAAACGGAAAGGAAATTGGTACACAGAGAAGAGAAATTGAGAATAAAAACATAGTATATTGTTCTCCTCACGTGCCCTTCCTTGGTCGCGAGGAAACAATGAATATCATCGTCATACGAATCTTGTGTAATGTAGGTGGTCCATCAGACGTACGCCTTGGGGGGTACCTGTCGACGTCCTCCACCCATGGGTTGCAGCTCCGCTGGCCCTTGTTCCCGGCCGCGGCCTGCGACTGCGACGACGACACCGCCGGCACGTCGCGCAGCGCGTGCCACACGGCGCTGTTGCACTTGAACCCGGAGCCGAAGCCGATCTGCCAGACGCGGTGGCCGCGGCGCACCCGGCCCTTGGCCTCGGCGTAGGCCAGCTCGTACCAGAGCGAGCTGCTGCTGGTGTTGCCGAAGCGGTGCAGCGAGCACTTGCTGGGCTCCATGTCCGTGTCCTCCAGGCTGAGGTTGCGCTGCACCTCCTCCAGCACGGCGCGGCCGCCGGCGTGCACGCAGAAGTGCTCGAACGCGCTGCGGAAGTCCGGGATGTAGGGCCGCACGCCCTTGACCCGGAACACGCGGCGCATCATGAGGGACTTGAGGAACTTGAGCTGCTCGGTGAGCGGCAGCACCAGGGGCCCGAGGGTGGTGATGTTGGTCTTGAGCGCGTCGCCCGCCACGGTCATGAGCTCCCTCGCGAGCGACACGCCCACCTGGCCCGTCTCGTCCTCGCGCTGGTACACGCAGTTGAAGCACTCGTCCGTGGCGCCCTTGTGCGTGCGCACCGTGTGGAGCAGCCGGTACTTGGCGCGGCCGGCGTCGGCGCGGCGGTTCGACAGCAGCGCCGCCGCGCCGCCCATGCGGAAGATGCAGTTGGAGAGGAGCATGGAGCGGTCGTTGCCGAAGTACCAGTTGAGCGTGATGTTCTCGGTGCTGAGCACCACGGCGTACGAGTTGGGGTTGGCCTGGAGCATGTCCTTGGCGAGGTCGACGGCGATGAGCCCGGCGCTGCACCCCATGCCGCCCAGGTTGAAGGACTTGACGTCCTCGCGCATCTTGTAGTGGTTGATGATCATGGACGCCAGCGACGGCGTCGGGTTGAACAGGCTGCAGTTCACGATGAGGATGCGCACGTCGCGGCGCGGGTCGATGCCCGTGGACGCGAACAGCGCGTCCAGGCACCCGAACATGACCGCCTCCGCCTCCTTCCTCGCCTCCTCCATGTTCAGCCGCGGCGGCCGCGCCTGAACGCCGGGGGCAGGTACGTCTCGTCGCCGAGCGCGGATTTCACGGTGATCTTGGTCTGGAAGTCCAGCGCCTTGTCGTCGAAGGACCCCGTGCTCTGGGTCATCTCCAGGAAGCTCTGCTTGGAGATCTTGAGCTCGTCCTCGGGCTTGTAGCACGCGAACTCCACCAGGTACACCGGGCGCGGGCGCTTGAAGTAGTAGACGGTGAGGAGGATCAGCGCGGTGCCGAGCCACGCCACGCAGGTGAGCAGGTCGATCGAGTAGTAGATGACGTCGAGGCGGACGAACGAGTAGGCCGCGGCGGCGAGCGCCGGCACGCACAGCATCGGCAGGACGGAGTTGGGGCTCCCGCCGTGCCGGATGCCGAGCTTCACGTACTTGAGCTTGATGCTGCGGGCGAAGTCGGGGAGGCGCCGCCGGATCTTGATCACGATGCTGGGCGAGCGGTCCAGTTCCCCGCCGCCGAGCTGGTTCGCGTCGCCGCGGAAGGCCATCTCGGCCGTCAGGCGCTCGCGGTCCATGACCGCCGTCGGCGCAGCCTCCATGGAGGATCGCGCTGCGAAATTAAGTCGTGTTTTCTGGTGGGCCTTTTTGGTATGATGTGAGCTGGGAGCGAACGCCCGGAGGGTGGAACTTGGATGCCGTGGTCTGGGCACGCGGGCAACTCAATATATAGGGCGCGCACACGCCTGGAACGGGAGGCAATCAGACGACTACCTGCCAAGAGAGTTGCGGCGGATACAGCTGCTGGAGCAGTCAAATTTATTTGGCGTCCAAAGCCAAGCGCTTCTTGTCCGCCTCGTGTTCCATCTTCCATTACGAATACAAATCGGAAAGCCGGTATCCTACACCGAAACGTTGTTACGACAGTAACCCGAGTCCGAAATTATCATTGTGCTGTCCAACGTCAATGTTCCGACTCGTCTTGTTACCACCATTGTTGTTACTACTCTTCTGTCGCTGTCCTGCCCAGCGAGAAAGTGTCAATGTTACCATTGTTACCACATGATTGACTCGAACTCGGTAGAGGAGACGACTGCGGAATGAGGTGTCCGGGCGGGCCCCGCAAATGGTAGCAGCAGAAGCAACTGGGGATGCGAGAGAGTAGAGATAGGTGGGGAGGGTGGCCTATTAATGACGGTGGTTACCGGGGGACGCTCAACCACTTGGAATTAAGGAGGCACAGGTGGACGCGTACATGATCCGCCTGGCGCCGCGGGGCGACCGGGCCAACGGCGCGGGTTGGCCTGCCTGCCGGCACGGCAGCTGTTGCCGGGACGGCGGTGTGTGTGGGCCGTGTGGCCGGGAACGCACGCAGCCAGACAGGCAACGGCCTCGCGTGCCCAGCGCGTTGCTGCTTGCGGTTTTGCTTCTCCGGTTTGATTAATCAATCATCGCCATCGGTCAATTGACCTCGCGTTCTTTTCTCAAACGAGAGCCGTGTGCAGCGCAGGCGCCAGTGTTGGTTGGGAGGGCGTTGACAGGTTTCTTCCTCCTCCGTATCTGCTGCCCACATGCTCAAAAAATCTTTTTTTAGCGTCAATTCGGATTAATTGCTACTACGTTGCAATGTAACGTCCTATTGATTTCTTATAAAGTTGGTTCAGGCGGCCATGTATGGACTCAGAGAAACGAGCGGAGGTCCGGATTCTCTTTCGCGTCCCTTTCTCTTTTTTTTCTTTGGAAGGAAATGTCCCTTTCTTTTTCTCATGGACTTCCGTCTTCCGGTGTCGCACACTACTGTCTGCTCCTACGACCACAGAGAAATGCATTTTTCAGTCGGCAGCTATTATTTTCCACATTATTACACGGCGCCGCTTCATGTTATCAGGCCTTTTCATATGTAATTTCTGTTGGTTGGGCGGTGTGACAGGTTTCTTCCCACCCTTCTTGTGGTCAGATTGCATGCCACATGAATGCGTTCTACTTACTAACTGAATGACACACGCTATCGGTATATATTTTTTCCAAAAAATTTAAACGCCGATTCTCATTGTTTAGAAGAGTCTTTTGTTGCATTGCATTGGGCACTGCCTAACAATGAAGGAAATCAGCAACTGAAACGAGATAATTGTGCTAGAAAAATGCGTGCTCCAAAATGAGTATCGATCACGTGCGACGACTTGCGACCGGTAGCCAGCCTGGCAGAAAAGAATCAGTATGAACCAAATTGATGAAGCAGCAGCCAGCAGCTGGCTCCCTCATGTTCAGAACTCCGGTATGACTGGATGATCAGGTACATAAGCCGATACTAGCAATGGTAACATTGCCGACAAAATTCGAAATCTTGCATTACCTTTCCAGATGCGGCAATACGTTAAGAAAAACAAAACACCTTGTGTTCTTCAGTCCATTTTGGTACTTCGGTCATGCACCTAATAACGATAAAACAGTTCTTGCTACCGGTTCTTCTTCTTCTTATTATTATTTCAGCAGCCCTACTTGCCGCTCCGTACACGGATGTTTTTGTATTTTGCGTTTACACTGGTAAATTAACACATCAAAGGCTGAATTATTGCAATCTGATCCAGTAACAATGTACTGTCTCTCAGCCTGTTCGGCTGGCCGTTTCTACGGCTTCTGCTGGCACTGTTGCTGCTAGCCAGCAGCCAGCCAACCAAAATCGGCTTCTGCTGCACCCTGCACGAGAGAACAAGAGAAGGAGAGCCGCTTGCCTATCGGCTGCTTCGTGGCCAGCCGAACGGCTGGGCTGGCAAAACAGCCAATTATGCTAGAAGCTGGTCTAGCCGAACAGGCCGTCTATCTACCCGCCAAAAAAAGTACAGTCTCTATTATCTGTCTCGAACTTGTGTAATTGGTTACAAGCGATGGACAAAAGTCAAAGTGTAACTGCACTTTTCATTAATCAGAATTTATTAGAGTGGTTTAGAAATTAATTTTTGGAGAAATAGTGACTTTACTCTACTTACATGTATAATTCATATTTGAATCCTAACAAAAACTTCTTCCAAAGAGATCTCCTTTGTGACTATTAGTTTGGTAAGTGAAGTTTAGAATCACTAAATGTATTGAGTTTGAGTACTCTTGAAAAAGTAATGCGTGTTGGCGCTGATGATAGATTTCTCTCTTATATTTTAAAAGGAAAAATGCTTCACATACAACCCATTTATACTCTCTTAAAAACTATGTTAAATAAAGGCGTAATAGACAACTTGGTCCTTCAACTATGTCTCAAAGCTCAATTTCATCTTTCAACTTTCAAAAGATCCAATTTAGTGCTTAAACTTTAGTTATAAGGTTTAATAAGGTTCAATTTTGTCCATGCTCCTATCTGGCATCCACATGGCTCACCTCATTAGCACATGGTATGCCTCATTAACTTTAATTTTTATTTTCAATTCAATTTTTTACCCCGAATATGAAAATAAGATTGTTTTAACATTTCTAGTGGGTGAACAAAATAGCATCCCAAGATTTTGATTGGTTGATTCAATTTTTTTAATATGAAACAATGTATAAAAATATCAAAAATACAAAATATTTTCTATTGACATCGAAGTGATACAGAAAATGTATTTTTTATTTAGATTTCAAAATTCAAATACTTGTTATAGATTCGACATAAATCCAACATATTTTATATTATTTATATTTTTAGATACCCCTTTTTATTTTTTAAAAAATCAACTCAACTAGTCAAAATGTTGGGATACTATTTTGTTAATGCAATTGAAACATTGAAAAAATATAACTGAAGTTTAGGGACTAATTTGGACATTTTGAAAGTTGAAGGACAGAACTATACTTTGAACCTAAATTGACTATTTCGCCTTAAATAAATGGTACTAAAAATATGTCGTTTCTGATTGCCTAATACTCCTTTGTAGGGAACTGTGCCTAACTGGATGGCCGAGATATGGAAGGAAACCAATTGAAACGAGGTACTTGAGCTCCATAGAATTTGGCGTGCAGATGACGTGCGTGTGCCTCAGCCGATACATATCGACCGGGTATACGCACCACCCGAAATGACGAAGCAGCTTGAACTCCTGTTTGGTTGTATTCTCATACTACAACCACACAGGAGTTATTATAAACCGACTCTAATACTGGTACGATTGCCGGCAACTAGAAATCTTGCCTTTTTCTTCTGCGAGGCTTCCAAACGCAGCTTCTTCAGAAAACAACACTTGTTCTTCCATCCGTTTCGGAAATTTGGCGCGTGATTATCGGCCAGACGAAAAGTGACATGGGCCATGCACCTAACGATATAAACTGTCCTTGCTACCGGTTCTAGAAAGCTTGACGAGCTTTATTTTTATTGCAGCAGCGGAACTATAGGTGACCCCTACACTACACTGTGGCAAAGTAATTACTGTAGCTAAGCTATCCTTGCCTTCCCGTTCGCACAGTGCTGTTCCAATAATGTCGGATCACTGCAGCGCCGCGATAGAGCACGTTATAGCTTCTTCGCTGTCAGATTCGCTGCTCACCAATGCAATCTCGATTGCCCTCATCGCTCAACGCAATGCCGGCGTTCCATGCATGCCGTCATGGCGTAGGCGCTCAGCGAATCTGAATTCTGGCACGAGCTGCGTACCTGTATCTAGAGGAATGGCAACGTATCAAAGGCTCTGCGCCGCTGCGTGCATGCCGAAACGGGACCGTGCTACCGCCGCCGCGCTGTCAGCCAAGGCTCGCGCTACCAACGCAAAGCTCGCGCCGCGGAGGAAGCCCTACTAGCTACTAGTGTGCGGTGCGCGCATGAGCACGACCACGAGGCGGCTGCCGGGATGCCGAATAATTTGGTGGGGTGATGAGCTGCATGCTGGCACCCATGCTCCCCATGTTGTCACTGCACGGACTCGGTCAGCCCGGCCATAGTTATATGCTCGGTCAGTAGTCAGTAATGGCCGCTGCTTCAGCTGCACTTCTAGGTCTTGCCGGCAACTTGATGTAATGTAAACGCGTTGCAAGTACGCGCCCCACATCGAAGGTCCTAGCTAGTGGTATGGTAACAGTACTAGCTGATTATCATAAGATTACTCACTATAGTATGCTTGTACAGTAAAGACGTGGTAGTGACGCTGTGCTCCGAGGTAGATGCAGGGATATATTCCTTTTAGATCTCCATTATAGTATTACATAAAAATACAGTTGGTACGCTTGTGATAACCCGATGATGCCGGTGTGGTGAAATTTTTAAATGTTGTCATCTCGTAACCTTATGTTAAGTGAAATTAAGCTCCAGCATTCAATAGCACAACAGGGACGTGAATTTGACCCAGGTGCGAAATCATCTGGCGGCCACCGTCATATTAACAGCATGCTAGTAGTTGTTGGCGGTTACCGGTTTTTACATGTTTATCAGATTTAATGTGTGAGAGCTATGTGCACTAGGAAATGTCTATTTGTTGACTGTGGCAGTGGAACTAGTTCCTTTGCTGTTCAGACGGATGATACTCTGTCACTCCGGACAGGTTTTAATTTGAAAATTCGAGAATAGTTATGTCGAGAGGTTGTTGCAGTGTCTCAATGGAAGTGTCATGGACACGATTACCTAGAGTGACACCATCTAAAAATGTTTGAAACTGGAATGAAACACCCATCTCTCAATGCATAGTTTCATCTATTGTTGTTTTCAGGTTACATGCAAGACACAAGTTCGTCTAGATAATCGTGTATGCAGAGTTTCATCCTCATGAAACTCATTTCACCTCTCTCCTTATTAATACACTGCCACATCACCAAAAATGTCTACGTGGCACTCTATTTATTGCCTATGAAACTCCCACTGAGACTGGCCTTATGGTTTATGAGTTATGACCAACGATATTTACTCACACCGTAGCCTCACAATGCCATTCTGACCAGCTTGACAAGTGGAACGCTGACCCATGAGCTAGCATGCCGTCTATCTGGATCATGTGTCGCTTTAATTACCTACAACCGAGCTTAACTTACCAGGTTGGCTGACGATCAAGATTTCTATTAGCAGGTCCAGTAGTTTTGGCGAACGTGGAAGCGGTTGCATCACAAGGCACATAATCACCTGCCGTCGCGCTTGGTGGTTCAGCGTTACCCGTTTTTGCAGGGTGGCAAAGGTGGCCCCAGTTCATCACACGTTATTCCACAGAATGTACACAGGTTCGGGCGCGTTCACCTAATCCTTGACTTGGGATCCTTCGGCTTATCCGAACAAAGGAAGTCTCACCAGTCTTACGAATGTCATCCACATGGTCCAGTCTATCCCCATCGAGCATATGCGTGCATAAGGCCACAAACCTTTCCGGTTTTGCGGATATATGTAACTCAGAAGTGCCGGTCAAAAGCTAATCAGGGACATGCTGCGTGGTGCGGTAGTGCCTCGTGCAATCTGAAGCTATAGATTGTTTCCAACTCTCTTTTTAAAAAAAAACACAAAAATGTTTCCCTGTTTTTGGACACCAACTGTTCGAATCTGATTGTGCTTGAGACTTTCGTTTTTGTGAATGATTGTGCTTCCCCCGCCCCAAAAAAAAAAGATGGTGCTCGACTTGTGCAGTTACCAGTTGACTTTGTTGGAGTTGGCCATCAACATTGTTGGAGTTGGCCGTGCGCCTGGTTTGAGAGAGAGGTGAGAGCAGGCCACGCTTTTGTCACTGTGTTTAGTATTCGCTGGCCTGGCCCAGAGATGGCTTGTAAAAGGCTTAGCCTGTTTAGACTGGAGCAACACTGATTGGGCTTTCATACTCACGTGGACCGTCCCGCCAGAAGAAGCCCAGTGGAACTCTCCAGCATAGGCAAGGCCCACGACACCCAAGGTTTTCTGCATTGCCAGTCGGCCGCAGAAAATCCAGGGCATCCGGGTCCGGGACATGATCTCGAAGCGGCGCGGAGCGTACGAGAATGTTCAGGAGAAACCGACAAGCGCCCGCGCACCGCCGTCGCGAAGCTCTCCCCAGCAGTCAGTGTACCAGCAGTCCCGAAGCTTCAACGTCTTTCCCCACCCTTCCACCGTAATCCTCGACACGAGCGCCGCTTCACGCTATAAAACCAGCCGCGAGCCGTGCCGCTTTCCATCAGCAGACAAGCAGCAAAGCAGTGAGCATAAGCACAGCAAGGAGCCCACAACAAGTTCACACGATCCCCAGCAATCTCTCTAGGACAATGGCCGGCGCGAGCACTCCGTTCGCTCTTGTCAGCCGCCTCTCCCCGGCCGCGCGCCTCCCTGTGCGCGGCTGGAGGGTAGCGAGGCCGACGTTCCCGGCGCCCGGGAGAGCGCGCTCACTCGCCGTGGCAGCGCAGGAGAGCAGGGACAACGCCGTCGACGTCCAGGTCAGCCAGAACGACGGCAACCGGCAGCAGCAGGGCAACGCGGTCCAGCGCCGCCCGCGCCGGGCGACACCCCTCGACATGTCCCCGTTCGGTAAGTGCATCCTCTGTTTGTCACAACTCACAATAGCACAGGATCGATTAATCTGGGATCAGAGATTAACAGACATGATTACGCGTACGGAATGCAGGGCTGGTTGACCCGATGTCTCCGATGAGGACGATGCGTCAGATGCTGGACACGATGGACCGCCTGTTCGACGACTCCATGGGGTTCCCGATGTCCTCGCGGCGGTCCTCGTCCCCGGCGGCGACCGGCGAGGTGCGGCTGCCGTGGGACATCGTGGAGGACGAGAAGGAGGTGAAGATGCGGTTCGACATGCCGGGGCTGGACAAGGACGAGGTGAAGGTGATGGTGGAGGACGACGCGCTGGTCATCCGCGGGGAGCACCGGAAGGAGGACGGCGCCGCCGAGGGCAGCGGCGGCGACGGGTGGTGGAAGGAGCGCAGCGTCAGCGCCTACGACATGCGGATGGCGCTGCCGGAGGAGTGCGACAAGAGCAAGGTGCGCGCCGAGCTCAAGAACGGCGTGCTCCTCGTCTCCGTGCCCAAGACCGAGGTCCAGCGCAAGGTCATCGACGTGCACGTCCAGTAGGCGAACCGCCGCGTGGGTCGGTTCAGACGTGGTTGCTGATGGGCTTACACTAGCTACGGGTGATTAGTTCAGTGTCTTCTGTCTAGTGTGCCTTTCAGCTTAGGTACGGATGTGCATAGTGTCTTTGGAAGGGGTGGAATAATGTGAATTACCATGCTTCCATGAAGCTCGATCGTGCTTATCGATGCCTGATGGTTCATTTCAAGAAGAAATAAACAGAGGAACAGAGCAGAGTTTTGTACTGAAACAATACTACTCCTCTGTGTGCCTCTATTTCGGCTTGTTTTTCTGCTGCACGGTTGTACCAGCCAATTCCGCACGGGCACCATTTGGTCCTGAAACAAAAACACCTTCTCGTTGCGTTGCGGCATCTCGAGTCCGGAAGAAGTTGACGGTGCGGGAGGTGGCACTGCTGCGAGGAAGCACACGATGATACGAATGCAGACGGAGGCATGGAGCTGGGTTGCCGGACAAATCCAGGCGGCTGGCGCGAGTGCGACTGTGAACCGGCGACCACCCGTGTGCGTGCGCTTATCATGATCACTGCTTCTGCTTTGTCCCGGACGGCAGAGTGAGCCATATGATCGACAAGACGGCCGGCCACCCAACACAGTGGGTATTCGTCCCTACAGGCAAAGTTGCCTCGTTGCTACGCCCGTGATCCAGAAGAGCACTTTTACGGTACTCCAAATCAAAAAATATCAAAGGAACGGCCGAAAAGGAAGAGCAGCACATGCCTTCACACCAGAGATTTCACTGTTGTTCAGAAACTTATACTCGTTTTTTTTATAACAAACTTATACTCATGTTAAGCGCCACTCCAAGAACTTTGGGCTGGGATTCGGCAACTCCTTCACAATACCATTTCTTCTGTTTCGTAAACCATTTCTGGACACGATTTTTAAGGGACCGTTTGGATGAGACTGGCTTCGGCCTGTGTATCCATCCACTGTAGCATCATCGACGTCGGTTGTGTTCGTTTCCTGGGTCTAAATTTTATAGCTGTCACATTAAAAAGAATTTTACTATTTATGAGTATAGGCTCCTAGACTAATTTACGAGACGAATCTAATAAGGTTAATTAATTCATGATTAGAAGACGATTACTGTAGCATCACTTTTAACAAAACATAAATTAATTAAGCTTATTAGATTCATCTCGAAAATTAGCATCAATCTGTCAATAGGATTTTATCATTAAATTAATCGAAATATTCATAAATAATAAGATTCTCTTTGATGAGAGAGTGCTAAATTTTAGAGGACAGAAAACGAACGGGACCTAAATAGTGTTTGAGTAGTGCCACAGCAGTACTACCCATAGTGGTTTTTCAGATGAACCAAGTATATAACCGACTGGGGTGCAGCTTCCACTACCAGTCTAGTAGTACTATAATCTGCGAGGTTCTCGAGGAAAGCAAAACCGAACGTACCTAAAACAGGACCAGTGTTGCAAACCATAGCTAAGGCCAGTCTCAGTTACCAAAATGAATTTTTTAAGAACCAGTATCGAGTGGAGGGTCATGGTGATGACACTCATCTCTCATCTCATGACACTCCCTCTTCTCTCTCATGCCATATCAGTAAATTTAATGCTTCATAAAACTACTATAACACTCCTATTGAGACTGGCCTAAGTTAGACGGCACCAGGAAACCAGAGGCGAAGCTAGGAGTCGTCGGGGTCATCGGGGTCGGTCTCCACTAATCTTGTCGAAAATCATCGAAAATCCCTGATCCTTCCACTAATCTTGCCGGAAATCGTCAGGGTCGGCCGATCCCAACAACTACATGTAACTTCGCCCCTGCAGGAAACATTAGCCTAACATAAAAGCTGTCCCAAGGCCTAGGAAGCACACAACAGCATTGGATCAACACAACCGGATTCCCAAATTCATTCGATAACGCCACTACTACATGTACACGATACGGCCAGCCCGGCAAGGACCGCAGCTTCATCCTCTCTACCTACTACCCTGCTACCCCTAACAATGTGCCATCAATCCGAGGAGGGCGCCGCGATCTCACGCGGCAATCAATCAGGACAGCGGCCGCGCCGGCCACCGCCGCTTGCGCCCATATCCACCTGTGACCCTGTCCACCACAACCACAAACAAACGAGGCACGCCACGTAAGGAGCAATATACACTCGAGAAAACAACAAACAGACCAGTCCCGGAAAAGGAACTGGGGCTACATTGATCAGCGGCACTCTGCAAGGAAATTTCATCGCTTTCAGGACAGCATCTCTGAGTGTACATGTGCGCGTGCATTGCAGTGCAGGTAATAGTTCCAACCAAGTAGTAGTTCACTGCAATGATATATGCCTCGATCTAGTATTCTCAAGATACTTAATTGCACCTATCTTATCCAGCTAGTAGTGGGGTAATCGCGTTGCTTAATCCAACCGGAGTGCACAACAGGAACAGCTCTAAAATCCTAGGACCATTAGGTTAGCCACTCTGATTAGGACTAAACAAAGAGAGGATCACGTTGACGGTGATGTAAAGCGCCACATCGTGACAACTCTGATTACGATCATGCGGGTAAGCTTTTTAAGGGCTGATCGCGTCATCTAATATCAATGCGGACCGTGGTCAACCTACGACATGTGCTGTGATGCTGCTGCTCGTGCTGGAACATTCTCAAGTGCTAAAGCTGAACACCTGATGCAATCACCTAAAGTGCTTTCTCTTTCTTTCATAAAAGGAACCGAGGATACAAGGACGAAGGATTGGGAGCTAAGCGCGGAAGAAGAGCTCACCGGAACGGTCGATGCCGCAGCCGAGACGTTGTACAGGCCGCCGCCGATGATGATCCCGGGGTTGACATTGCCGTTGCCGCCGGACAACCCACCCGCACCGCCGTTCCCGCCGACGGTGCAGTGGCGTTGTCGCGCGGCAGCTTGAACGAGAGCTCGTACGCTGGCGTGCCGTCGGGCTTCAACAGTCCGTAGTTCTGCTCGGACGCGGGCCCAGTCTTGCGGTCCTCGTTGAACAGCGCGAACAGGTACGCGCGCAGCGGCGTCCCCGGCTTGAGCGGCGTGCCCTTCCCCTCCACCACCAGCCGCATCGCGTTGCTGTTGTACCGGGCCGCGTTCCGTGGCGTCGCAACCGTCTCGTTGGGGGACCCTGCTGAGGGCCACCCGGTCTCCGAGACCCGCACTTCCACCGTCCGTGACGCCGCCGTGTTGGCCGCCGCGATGGCGTGGTGCACCGCGTCCACCTGCGCCACGAGGAGGTTCGGGTAGCGCAGCCCCGAGTTCGGGTCGGGCACGCCGGGGAAGCCCGGCTCCAGCAGCGCGTAGTCGAGGTGCACGCCGGCGGGGTCGTCGGAGTAGGCGAAGTAGGGGTACGCGTTCACGAGGAACGGCGTGCCCGTCCTGGCGTGGTAGTCCAGGATCGGGGACAGGAACGGTAACAGGTCCTTGCGAAACGCCCCCGCGGAAGGGGGAACGACGTGGCGAGCACGCGGAGGCTGTGCGCGGTGGTGACCGCGATGCGCGTGTCCAGGTGGAGCGCGGCCAGCGCGCCGTGGAGGGACTCCATGGCCGGGAGCAGGGCGCGCGAGCGCGCCGAGTCGTTCCCGGTGAGCACCTCGTTTCCGACGGTGAGGGCGGCGACCTTGGTGTCCGGGAGGAAGGGGACGATGTTGGTCTTGAGCCACTGCGCCGCGCCGCCCGGGTCGGCCACGGCGGGGAGGCACTCGTCGGGCACGCCGACGACGAGCTCGACGCCGGTGCGGGCGAACGCGCGGAGCACGGCGGGATCGGCGTCGAACACGCGCGCGCGGCCGATGCCGAGGGACGCCAGGAGGGGCGGCACGGACTGCGGCGGGGGAGGTTGCTGCCCACGCGGCCGTAGTTGATGCCCACCAGCGACGTCGACGTCGCGCCCGAGGCGGGCGCCAGCGCCAGCGCGAGGACAGCAGCGGAGAACAGCGCCGCGGCCAAGGGGACGCCGCGCGGGCGTCGGAGGCCCCAGCGGACCTGGAGCGAGCAGCACGGAGCCATCTCGGAGGCCAGGAGGAGCCTGGCAGTGGCACTGATTGCACAGATGAGACTCTGCTTCGAGTGCTGCGAGGAAGAATTGGGAACAGAGGTGATCAGGTGACGTTACCTCTTCGTCCTTTGTCTAGTGACTAGTGAGCACTGCACTGTGCGTCTGTGATGACGAGACCCAAGCCTCCAAAGAGAACCAGAGAAGCGGTGATGACCGGTGGGCGCTGTGATGAGTGATGACACCAACGGAGGCCATGCTCGGTGTGAGTCCAGAGCGAGACTGGGTCAAACACATTTTTTCCATCGAATTCATTGCATCTGTTACTACGTTGCTGGGACTGGAATCACGGCAGTTACAACGGCCATGGTATGCAATGATGACCCCCTGAAAAATCTGGATGGACGAGAAATGAGGCCCATGAGCCCATCTTGCTTGGAGCATCATCGTCCGTGCTGTGTAAACATGTCCAGGCCGTCCGGCACGGCCCGGGCACGGAAAGGCACGGTCCGTTTAATTCCGGGCTAGCACGGCACAAAATTTATTTCGGACCGTGCCGTGCCGGCTCACGTGCCCGGCCGTCGGCCCACGGCACGGCACGGCAGCCCGTTAATTAAGTCGGCCCAGTATAATTAGCGGCCCATTTAGCGTAAACAATTACAAAATAGGTGTAGGTGGGATTCGAACCTCGAATCTGTTAGATGAGAGCTTAGAAGCTTCACTACTAGATCATAATTGTCTTTGGTTCACCTAGGAAGTTCTATTTTATTTGTACATTAATAGGCAACTAACGAGCTATACTTCATAAACGGGTCGTACCGTGCCGCCCGTCGGACCGAGGCCTCGGCCCAAACACGGCACGAAGCTTCATACCGAGCCAGCCCGGCACGAAATTATTTCGGGCCGTTCCGTACTTGGGCCGTGCTTTTTTCGTGCTTCAGGCCGGCCCGCTTGGCACGGCCCATTTGGACATGTTTAGTGCTGTGGATACGATAGCAAATCGGCTGTATGTTCTGTAATATCTCCGTCATCATATCCTTCTCTGAAATACATTTCTGTCGAACACAAGAGATGGTGAAGAGGCGCATCAGCAAGTGGCTCACCGGGGGTCCTTAAATTACTTCTAAACAGTAACGATAAAATTGAAGAAACTGGCAGCTCGATCTCTTTTTAAGCTGGTATACAACCAGTAATTCCTTGGGCTAACATTCTTATCTGTAGCAGGATGGGGCAGACTAACATAATACAATGGATTAATCTAAATGGGATAAAATGCAAAAAGAAGACATTTAACAGAATGGAACTTTGCATGACTTGCCTTCGAGAACCATCTGTATGAACTTGATTTGGTGCAGGGGAGGGCCTAGCTGAAACTTCAGCACCTACAAAATCCCCTAAATGTATAAGGAATGCTATACTCACAAACAAGAGTGACATTAGGAAACTAGCAAAGATGCAAGATCAACAAACAAAGTAAGTGTTACGTGGCCATCAAACATAAGGATTGGAATTAATTTCATATGTACATGCGCACTAAAAATAATAGCAGGTTAACCATTACATGGATTCTTATTCATATAGTTAGACATTGTACAGAAACGAAAAGCATGCTTGGAAGTGGGAGTGTCCACAAATGAATACTCTTTGACTGCTTTAATTGTTTTGCTTCCAAGGTCAACAACAAACACCCCTCCACTCTGTTCATCAGGTCGTAACATGTGGAAGTAAAGCAGATCATCACCATTTGTGCTCAGGGTTCGGAAAGAGGAGTACGTGTCCCTGAACATGTTCGTGAACAAGCCATCGACAATAAATTTGATCAATTCCCTTTTATGATCAGGCACGGAAAACAATGATTCGTCAACCTTGATGTTATTAGGCCAGTCTCAGTAGGAGTTTTATTGGCATTAAATAAGGCCAGTCTCAATGAGAGTGTTATGGTAGTGTCATGAGAATTAAATTTGCTTGACATGGCATGAGAGAGAAGAGAGGGAGTGTCATGCGATGAGAGATGAGTGTCATCACCATGACCCTCCACCGGCACGGTTCTTAAGAATTTCTTTTTGGTAACTCGTACCATGACACCCTCTATCGAGATCGGCCTAAGATGCCACGTAAGCAAAAGAGGTGACGTGGCATAGTAATTAATATGAAACTGGGCAAATGGGTTTCGTAAGGATGAAACTCATTTGACATCTGTTTCATAAGTATGAAACTCCATTGAAACTCTCATTGAAAACATAAAGTTTCATCTCAACACGTTTTGACATCTCAATGCAACAAATATATATTAAATTAATGCTATAACTTTCCTATAAAACCGTGAAATGAAACTATACATTGAGAGATATCGTTTCATACATCAAACTAAATCTTCAAATCTGATGTGGCACTTTTAGAAACCGTAAGATGAAACTTTGCATTGAGACCGGTCTCTTGCACCAAATTCTAGATCCAGACCACACATCCCGAATCCATATCATGGCCCTCCAACCATTCTTTGTTTTGTCCTTCTCCTCCATTGCTATGTCACTGGCTGACATGATCAACTGTGAATCAAAGAGCACATCTTCGCAACTAGGATCAATATCCTTTTCAGTCTCTATGAAAAGGTTTCCCATCTCGACAAATTTTAGTGTGCCATTAATATAGTATGTGACATCGCGAAGCCACCTTGCAGAAAGTTTTACCTCTAATGCCTTTTTCAATCTACTCCTATTTTGAGGCAAAGGCACAGGCAACGGGATGAAGCTTGTATGATTTACGTCGCATACCAATATGCCACACGAGAAATCGACCCAGCCAACCATGCCTTCTCCAAGGTTTACCACTTTCTCAGGTACAATTTTGACTCTCGGACATGGATCAGGAACTGTCCCGATGCTCCATATTTTGGTCTCGGAGGAATAGACTTCAAATTGGTAGTCTGACAGGGCCTTACAGAGAGCAAGCAAACGGTAATGACTCTCGGAGCAATAAGGCTGACTCCAAGGGATGACCCATATGCTGACCCAAATTCAAAATAGGAAGTAAAAGTGTTAAAACACCTCTCCAACGAATGACTCATATAGTATACCTATTTGAGGCATTCTGTTGGTGGCTCCTAAAAAATGAAGCAACAACCACGCTACCCATCTCAATCGCGACGGCCTCCTCCGCTCCCGCTCCCGTCTCCTGCGTGGCGCGGTGGCCTCCTCCGCCCCCGTCCCCATCTCCGGCACGGCACGACGGCCTCCTCCGCCGCCTCATCTCCATCTCCACCGCGACGCAGGAGGCGGTGCGGACGGCGGCCGAGGCGAAGGTGCGAATCGAGGGTCGCGGGCGGAGGCGCGAGTCGGGAATCACAGCGGCGCGGGCGGCGGCCGTGACGGAGGCGCGAATTGAGGCCGAGGTGGAGGCGCGAGTCACGACGCGAGTCGCGGCGGCGGCGCGAGGTATGGGTTTAGGTTTGGGTCCGATCGTTGGAGATTGAACTATTTTGGAAGCGTTCATTTGTTCCTGTAGCGACCTATTTGACAATTTAGGTGCTTCCTTCCGTTGGAGATAGCCTAAGAAGTGACGCAAAATTCCCGAACTTAGTAAATCTACCATGGTGGGGAGGTGGTATCCATTCCAATGACGGCGAATCGCTTGCCTTGTACATGAAGTATTAATCTTCCCAGGAACTGTAGAAGCGGGCGCAAAGGAGAACGAAAGGTCCCTCTCGCACCTACCATGTGTGGAAAAACTTTGAAGTCGGGGGTTCCCCAAGGTGTTGGGAGGCTTTTCGGACCAGTGAGACGGAGAAAGAGGACAGCTCCAGTAGATTGGCCACCCGGAAGGAGACCGCCATGGCATAGCCGCCCTGGATTGGGTCTCAACGGTCGTCTTGTTCCCGTTGTTGCTTAAGTCGCCTTCCACCTTGAGGAGAATCGATGCCATCGGGTGAGGAATCGAGGGGCTAACAGGGGCGGGGTAGCCGGCCGTGCGATGGAGATATCGACTAATTTGAGGATTAGAGTTACCTCTCAAGGGAAAGGAAAGACCTCCTCATCAGTCGAAGGTCCGTTAGGAAAAAACCGTATAGGGCCCGTCCGCAAATAGCCAGCGTGCGAACCTCGTTTGGATTCCAGCCGCGTGGAGGTCCCGGGATATCGAACGGAAGATGTACTTGGCTCCCACGGACTGCGTCGCGGCTCCCGAGCGCCCGTCGGCTTGGCTCCTCTCGACGGTTCTAGGCGCAGCAACGCCTCGACTCACACCGGAGCGACGAATTCCAATTAGGCCGATGCTCCTCTCAACGGCGGCAATGGAACCCTCTTTCCATGGCCACGATCCAAGGGTGTGTTTGGTTCATTACCAAACTTTGCCATACCAAATATTTGGCATATCATAGTTTTTTTTTTGGCTAATGTTTGATTGACTACCACAACTATAACTTACCACATAAGTACCCTACATGTCATAGACTTATATTCTTGCCAAAGGTTGCCAAAAATTTGGTGAACAAATTGCTCACCAAATTTTTGGTAAACTTTGACAAACATATATAACAACATTTGGCTGTCAAACAAACAAGGCCCAAGACTGCAATCTCCGGCTTGTGCCTGGAGCCGTCATGCAGTCCGGTGGGGACAAGCTTACGTGTGCTTCGTTCGATTTTACGGGAACTCCACGTGGCAGGAATCCAAGTCAAGTTCGCACGCCGACTTTTTTATTTTTTTAGAATCTCGCACACCGGCTCTTTGTGGTTGGTCCGCATACAATTTTTTCCGTGAGGTTATACATCTCAGTTTTTTTTTTGAGAAGGGTACAATTTCGAACGCACACGACACCACTCACACAACACTCACATCTCACGCACGCACACGCGTGCTGCGTTCAAGCACACGCCTAATCTAGAGATTGGAAGGACCTGAGATCCTTCAGTGTGCGGGAAACGCACAGTCCCATCGAACGCGCACGCGTGTGCGTACATTCTATCCAGACCGAAGCCGGAGAGACGGGAAAAATCCCCGAGGTGAGACGCACCGCGTCGACCAGCGCTCGAACGCGGGCGGCCTCGCTGGCAACCGCCAGCTCAAGCCAACCGAGCTACGCTCGGTTCTCTATACATCTCAGGTTAGCGGTCGCCGGTTGCGAAAGGTGAAGTCGGTTCTTGACAGACTGGGCCTCGGCCTTTTTCCAGCCCCTTACAGTCTTCGCTCGCACCTACTTACACGTGGGCCGTGTTATTTGGGGGATTCTTCCCTTCCGCCCAGTCCAGGTAATACGAAGCTACCATACGTCTAGAGATGGTGAAGAGGTGCATCAGCAAGTGGTTCACCGAGGGTCCTTAAATTACTTCTCTAAACAGTAACGATAAAACCTGAAGAAACTGGCAACTCGATCCCTTTTTAAGCTGGTATACAGCCAGTAATTCCTGGGGCTAACATTCTTTTTGTAGCAGGAAGCGGCGGACGATCTTTGAAGTGAAGGATCCTGAATTTTTTGAATACCCTTTCTCGTATATACATGTTTATTAACACGTTGACAAGTTCTACCAAACCCTCGCGTAGTCGCGTACGCACCCATAATTCTAATTTCAAACCATTGGTATTCTGGTTTCAATTCAACTCCGGATATGATGAAACTGTTTTTTTTTTTTTTTTTTTTTTTTTGAAAAAAGGCAGGAGCGCTGCCATTCATTAAGTGGGAGAAGAAAGAAATAACTTAGAGTTACAGAATCTAAGCAAGGCCGGTCAGCAAAACAGCCAGGGAAAGAAGGAAGAAACAGAAACCAAAAGAAAACAGGCTACTCATTAGCTACGGACCGGGGTCATGACCCGATTAAGTAGTCTAATCTCATCAATGGTAACGGAGGCTACTTGCTGAAAGGACATTTCCTTGTGCTGGAAAATGCGTCGGTTTCTTTCCTTCCATATTTGCCACCAAAAAGATATCAAAATACCAGCACTCTTCTTTTTTTGCCGACGGGAGCCACGAGCAGTGATAGCATCAAGCCAATTAGCGACACCAGAAGATATCACCGGTCGTTGTTGTGTTGGTAATTGCAGCATTGCTGCCACTCTATCCCAAGTAGCCTCCGTAAAGTTGCATTGTGTGAGAAGATGATCAGCTGTTTCTGGCTGACAGAAACACAAAGGACAATGTAGATTACACGGCCACTTCTTTTTGCTCAGATTGTCGGCTGTTAGAGTTTTACCTTGAACAGCCAGCCATGCAAAAAATCTGCACTTGGGTTCAGAGGTAGCCTGCCAGATCATTGGCGCATTGAACATTGGATGTGCACCACAGAATTGAACTTCATAAGCTGACGCCACTGTAAATTCCCCTGTAGGTGTCCATCTCCACGTGATTCGGTCTTGTTGGTCATTAAGTGTTATATCCTTGATAGCAGTGAACAAAAGGACGAACTCATCCAACGAGTTTCATTGTCTATGGATCCCAAGTTTCTAATCCAGTTGAAATTTGAGAGCTCTTTGGCCACTGTTCTAAATTTGAATCTGGCCTGTTTGTAGAGATTGGGTGTAAGATGTTGTGGAGCCATCCCATGTAACCATCGAGCTTCCCAAAAAGGTGTGTCTTCGCCATTGCCCAAAGTGACATTAGTGGAGCAGAAGAATAATTGTCGATCCACTTTATCTTGATGCTTTAATAATGTTTGCCAAGGTCGTTTACGTTGGTCCCGGTTGTGCCACAACCATCTAAGTCGAAGGGCTCGACCATGTTTGTCCAAATCCTTGATGCCTAAGCCTCCCCATTTCTTTGGCCTCAAGCAGATTTGCCACTTGACTAAGCAATGCCCACCCTTAACTTTATCAGGATCATCACCACGCCACAAGAAACTTCTTCCGAACTTGTCAATTTGTTTGATAGCCCAGCCTGGTAGCTTAAATACAATCATGAAGTAAGTCGGCATGGCTGACAATACTGTCTTTACAAGAATCTCTCGACCTGAATAATATAGCAAACCCCTTTTCCAACCAGGTAATCTGTTGCCAATTTTTTGCACCATGGGTTGTATGGCCGATCTAGACAGTTTCTTGAAATGTAAAGGCAGTCCTAGATAAGTGCATGGAAAGCTGGATATGCTAATGTTTGATCCCAAAAATTCTTCTAGTTGTAGATTCTGGCATTGAATGGGGAAGAACTCTGTTTTTTCAAAGTTGGTAACTAGGCCCGTGGCATTCCCAAAAATGTCAAGGATGTGGTTAGTCACTAAAAAGTCCCTTTCGGAAGGTTTGATGAAGACCGCAGCATCGTCGGCATAAAGAGACATTCTGATGTTGTCATGTTTCGGGTGTAATTTCTGCAATAGGCCTTGCTGTTGAGCCAACTGAAATAGTTTTTGCAGCGGTTCAATTGCTAGCAAAAATAACATTGGAGACAATGGGTCCCCCTGTCGAACACCTCTAGCATGTAGAATACGTTTGCCCGGCTCCCCATTGAGCATGAAGCAAGAGGAAGCAAGTACACCACAACATTGAAATCCAGTTGCGCCATCTGTTACCGAAGCCTAGGTAAGCCATGACATCAAGCAAGTAGGGCCAATTAACAGTATCAAATGCCTTAGAGATATCCAATTTGATGAAAATTGATGGGATTTTATTCTTGTGTAGATATTGCACTGCTTGTTGAACAAAGATAAAGTTGTCGTGAATGCACCTCCGTTTAATAAAGGCATTTTGATGCACTGAAATAAGGGTATCTAACTCAGGTGCTAACCTGTTGGCCATAAGCTTGGACATTAATTTTGCAAAGGAATGCATTAAGCTAATAGGTCTGTAATCAGTGATGCTCCCGGGAGTTGACTTCTTGGGAATCAAAACAACCAAAGCCTGATTTAGGAAGTGTAAGTTCTGTTGGTTTAGATTGTAAAATTGATCCACTGCATTCATCAAGTCTTGCTTGATAATTTCCCAACACGTTGCAAAAAAGAGGCCAGTGAAGCCATCTGGGCCAGGTGCCTTTTCTCTTGGTGTAGCTTGTATAACCTTCCTCACTTCATCTTCAGTAAAAGGGAGATCTAGATGTTCTAGTTGTTGAGGTTGCCAGTTGAGTTGGTTGAAGTTCAACTGATGTGCTCTAGGTGTATGTGTTCCAAGATGACCCATATAGTGGTCGAAAATAACTTTGTGTTTATCCATTTGACTTGTTTTGATACCTTCTGTTGTCTCGAGGTTTTGAATAAAATTTTTCCTCTTCCTTGCGTTAGCCATGAGTTGAAAATAGCGTGTATTGGCATCTCCTTTCCGGAGCCAGGTCAGTCTAGATTTTTGTCTTGCACGAGACTTTTCAATGGCTGCCAATCCTAGTATCCTATGCTTCAGCAATTTTTTCAACTCTCTCTCTTGTGTTGTTAGAACTCTATTTTCTTGTGCCCTGTCTAGCTGCATGATTACCTCTCGGCAGATAGCAAGGGCAAGCTTTCCTTGCGGTATTAATGTTTTAGACCATGCTGCAAGGGCCTTAGCTGTACGTGAGAGCTTGATGTGAAAAACCATCAGGGGGTTGTGAGCACCACTTATGCCCTGGTTCCATGCACGTTGCACACAGTCGACGAAACCGGGCATGTGTACCCAATGAGTTTCAAACCTAAAACTTTTATCAATAAAGGAAGGAGCCAACGGTTGCAGCATAATAGGACAATGGTCAGAGGCAGAGGAAGAAAGGGGCTGCAGGGTGGGGATATCATAAATTTGTTCCCATTGTGAAGTGCAGAACACTCTATCAATTTTTGTCATGGTGGGATTTTCCTGATCATTGGACCAAGTGTATTTCCTGCCGATCAAAGGTATTTCTTTCACTTCCATATGGTTGAGAGCTCTACGGAACCGCAACATCATACGTCGGTTTAGCCTGTCATTATTTTTGTCTTGGTCTCTATATATAAGGTTGAAGTCTCCCATAACCAGCCATGCTTGCTTGGCTGTTTGTTTAAGCTCCCGCAATTCCCTCAGAAACAATCTTTTGTCTAGATCAAGTTGTGGTCCATAAACCCCTGTTATGGTCCACTGAACAGAAGCTCTATTATCAGACACCATGGCAGACAATGTGTAGGCAGTTTTATGGACATCACTCAACTGAATATGAGAGTCTCTGAAAGCAATGATGATCCCTCCTCTAGTGCCATCAGCTGGGAGGAAACAAAAATTTTGTTCGTATTCATGGCCGAGGGAATTCCTGATGATGGAGGTAGTAACGACAGCAAGCTTGGTTTCCTGCAAGCATAGGATCATCGGCTTGTACAACTGCACTATCTGTTTAACATCTTCCTGTCTAGCAGGGTTATTGAGGCCTCGAACATTCCACGAAAGGATTGAGTATTGTGATATTGGATCAGCCATAAAGGAACAAAAGAAGCACAACTAAAAGCATTACGCTGATAACAGGCCACACTGATATGAAGCCTATATCTTAGGCTTCAATGGAGCCTGAAGCGGCTTCTTGGCCTTTGTTGCCTTCTTGGAGGTGGTAGTAGATTCCACTCGCTCCTTCTAGGGCTGCTTCTTTATCTCTGCCACTTCCGATAGGGTCTTTATGGTTTCCAGTGCTGAATTTGGCCTTTGTTGTGTCTTGTGCACGAGTATGCAATTGCATCTCTTCCTCCACTGCAGCATGTGACTCAAACCAGGTAGCAAGTGAGGTAACTTCGGGTAGCATCCTAGAGATGTGGTCCAACGTGCACCCCATCTCCATCAATACTGGGGGAATCAACTCTAGTATATTTCTTTCTCTCATGAGTTGCTTTGAATGTTGTGTACATTTCCCGTGAGGTACCGTCCCGATATGTGAGAATGGATCATCATGGAATCTCGGCGTTTGTGGCTCTGGTCTATCAGGAGTGTAGTAAGGCACCTCCCAGCTTTTCGATTTCCACAACAAACGCATAGCGCGCTTCTCCTCCAGAGAAGTTCCATGTCTTTCTGGTGATGGAGACAAGCTGCGTTCAGAATGACACCTTTGTTTTGAAGTTGCTCCACGATGTCGATCGCTGGCCCTGTCCCTGTGATATTCACGAGCAAGAGATCTACCTCTACTTCCATTATCAAACCTCCCAGAGCTACGATTAATAGTTTCCTTTACTAGCAGGGTTGTCTGAACTTACTTTTGATTTGAGACCTGAAATCAGAAAAAGTGCTTTGCAAGTACTGTTTGACACATTACGAAATCACGGTCATCTTTTCTCTCTGCCTTTATGGGAGAAGGTGTTCGATTCAGTGCTTTTCCCAATATTTGATTATGTACGCCATGCTATTGATCCATCCGGTAGTTCTCCTCAAGGACAAAGTGTGGAAAATGATACTGCAGAGCTTGACCAAGATGCCTGGCTATACGAGACATGCACCTTGGCACTTCAGTTAGTTGTAGATCTATTTGTTAAATTCTATGACACTGTTAATCCACTTCTAAAGAAGGTTCTCTCGCTCTTGACAAGTTTCATAAAGCGCCCTCATCAGAGCCTTGCTGGTATCGGTATTGCTGCTTTCGTTCGTTTGATGAGCAGTGCAGGATCCATGTTCGTGGACGAAAAGTGGCAAGAGGTTGTTTTGTCTTTGAAAGAAGCAGCCACCGAGACACTTCCAGATTTCTCTTATATTGCATCAGGATCGTACTTGGAAAATGCCCCCACAGAAAATGGAGGGTCCTCTGATAAAAGAGAGGACGAAAATCAACCATCAGAGGAGGAAAATGAAGAAGCGTCTAGATCAAGAAACCTATATTTTGCAATTGGTGATGCCAAGTGTCGAGCTGCTGTGCAACTCCTACTGATCCAGGTTAGTTGTATTTTCTTGGTAGAACTTTTGTTTTATCAGTAATTTCTATTTGCTCCTACTTCTGGAAGCAATTTTTTTAGTCTTATGTTCCTGTGTTCTTCATACCGGGCAACAAAACCTGAGCTGATTGGCAATTAGGCATGTTAACACAGAGGGAGGTACATTGGTAGTCAGGAAAAAAAAAGTAAGCCAATATCGCACTGTGTTTAGATCGGGATTTGATGATTTAATCAATCTGGTTAGCAGGTTTAAGAAAAACCCTTGTTTACTGATAAATATGTTTCTGCTGTAGCCTGGAGGAACCTAGTTAATTTACTCCCTCCGTTCTAAATTATATGACACTCTAGAGTCATCTAGTTTTCTCAAATTATAAGACACCCTCGCATTCCAATGCACCTTTTCCTCTTCCCAATACATCTATATCTCTATCTCTCTCCTTGTTTTCTGTGCAACACACTTTTTCACATCTCCTTAAATCCTTTGACCTGTTGGAAATAGTCCGACATTGGTTGTGTGTGTGTGTGGGGGGGGGGGGTTGGACCAACTTAAATACGGGGAGTCTCTCACCTCTTGGGCTAGCTTTTGGGGTGCAGCAAGGATTCCCCGGTTGGGCCATGGCTCCCGGGTATGGGCCAACATGACCAAAGCTAAAACGTCATATAATTTGAAACGAAGGGAGTACAAGCTAATTTTCCTGTACCTTCCTATATCCAGAGTCACATATTCTTGGCTCCTAATGATATTGCTTCCCATATGATGAAACTGTCATGGATTATGTCCGTAAAGAGAAAGAACTAGCCCATGGTTTTTGACATACCAAATGATTGAAGAAGTGTTGGAGGGAAGTCGTGGCCGTACGTCTAGACATGGACTTTATATATATATATATTACGCGAGAGTTTGAACGGAATAGCTCTGCAGGCTACCAAAAGCTAGCAGTAGATGGTCTTCGAGAAATCTGGCTGGAGACACCAAGACATGCACTGAGATCACATTTTTTATTTTGAGGCTATATACTCGGAGGCCATGTGAAGGCAGGGATGAGATTTGCTTGTTCTTGCATATGATATTGGGTGGTTGACCTTTTATTCTTATTTTGATCACCTAATTCAAACGAGGCAACGAAGAAAAAAGAAAAGGACGTGGAACAAAGTTGTGTTTGATAACGCTCTATTCATGTTTTCCATGCATGTATATCCAACGTAATTAGTTTCAAGAATGTACATGGCATCCATTTCATTAACCCCCACTTAAACATATATATATATACTAATTTGTTACTTAGACTGACAATGCAAGATTGATATTACTAGATTCATCATGAAATTTGATTTAATAATATATATAGATAATTTCATTTGAAAAGTATCATGTATACTCATGAAAATATCAAATCAAAGTGTCACTTTGTAAACCACGTCTCTATCCTATAAATAAATGATATCAGGCCATGATCCAGCATCTCAAGTCTTACTTAAACTTTGATTCGTTGGACAACAACAGAAGCAAGCACACGTACACTTCCCATCAAGGACTCACAGTCACAGCCAAATGAGAAATCTTCCAACAACGTAAATTAAATAACATATTTTGAAATCCAAATATCTATTTACGTTATCACTTTTTTATATCTAGCTTTTAAGTGTACAAATCACTTTCCAATAGTAGCTAAATTTCAAAAAAAGTTGACATGCATGTATATAAAATATCAATGCCACATGCGTGGACAAGGTCTGTCATTCTCATTAGTCGCAAGTTCGTGTTCGACTTTTGCTTTGACATCGTGTCTCCCCTAATAACCTATTCTAACCTCTGTGCCAAATCGTCAAGTTCTTTTGTGGGCAACTACTAACTATATTGGCTCATATATTATACGCCATCCGTTCTTAAATTTTCGACGTTGTTGAATTTTTTTGTTACGTTTGCATTCATCTTATTCAAAATATTTTTCAAATATATAAATATATAAGTTATGTTACAACCTATTTTGGTGCTAAGACAATCATAATAAAATTTTTAATATTTTTTATTTTTTAAAAAATAAGATGAGCAATCAAATGAAATAAAAAAGTCAACGGCGTTAACAATTTAAGAACGGAGGGAGTATAAAACTATATTGGCTCATCCATCCGTGCTCGCTTTCATGCTCCAAAAGTCTAGGCATTCCGTCCACTGGTTCGTGACAAAGCGGATGAAGGGTGAAAAGAAGTCAAAATGGAACCAAAGAAACCGGTCGTTCATTTGCTTGTGTCACGCGGAATTCTAACTGTTGCTTCAATGATTCGGGCGACTGGGACGGATGGACGAACGCAGGCCGTTCGATCAAGCCGGAATTTGCAAGAGGACATTTCATCTGTTGGTGTCAAAGAGTCCTGCCAGTTTGGTTTGGTAGCCACACCTATGACATGTAGGAAACGTTAAAAATTGTACCAACTGGCTGATGGACGTGTATTGTCTCTGTGTGCGCTTGTCTCAGTTAGCAATGCTCTCCTGCAATTGTCCGCTTCACTTTTATGGCAATTTCGTCAAGTTTAAACAAGTTAGTAGGAGTAGTAGATAAAAAAAGAGACGTTTGATGTGACAGTCAATGTTGTGGCATCATGGCGTTAGTTAGTCACAACACAGTGCCGTAGAAAAGAGTGGCAACTCAATTGTCTGGAAATTACGTAAGAGTAGCTTGATCAAACCAACATTTTGATTACATGATGCCGCGTGCACTTGCACCACGGTGACAGAAAAATACATCCTTTGGCCCATGCATGCATCTGTCATGCGAGTAATATAGTTTTTTTTTTGCGGGTAATGCGAGTAATATAGTCAACCATGGATATACCGAACACTATGCACATATTCTAGTTTGATATATCCAATAGGTAGATTCAACACTTCATTTGAAAAGGAGAAGTTTCGTCTTGATTTGGCATGCATGTGTGTGTCTGCGTCCGTCTAAAAGGTCGCTCTTCAATTCTATCCGCGTTAATTGTCAGCTAATTAAGCTAGCTAGTGTCAAATCGATCACCTCATCAGCCTTCCAAACTAAGCATTGTTAGTGTAGCTTAGCGCCCACAGTTAAGCGTTCCTTGACTCCTTCATCCAGTCGAACGCAAATGCTTTTAACCTACGACGTCGCCGTCGTGCCAGTTCACGTTCGCGCGGAATATTCAAGCCGTGGACGACGTCGCCGTCTCGCCAACACGTTCACCGCGCGGCGGCGCGAGGCCACCAATCAACTCACGCTAACGAGGGAAGAAATCTCACGCAGAGGCGGAGCGCCACCGTTTGTCGTCGGAGGGAAATATCGTCGTTGATAATAATAAACGACGTGGACAAGTGGTTAAGCCGGCAGACAAGATATGTGACGTTACGGTTCGAAACAGCAAGGGATCCGTAACAGTTGGTATTAGCTATACACCATACTCATAATGGTGAGTCTGAAGCTATCTCCAACGGTGCAGAAGTCCCTTTATCCAAAATAAGTGTGAACACATTAGCTCTTGAGACTAAGAGGGTAGTGACAAAAAAAAAAACTGATGGTCTCCGATGGGAGGCTGAAAATGGGTGCGGCGGAGAGGAGCAGCACAGAGCGGCGTGGATGTGGCGGCCGACATGGCAGGAGCGCAACCCTATCTTCTTTTTTTTCTCTCTAGGCCAGATCGTCTGGGTAGCCTCCAAGGTGTTCCAAATTTACATCCAGCACTGTAGCACTCTCAAAATAGGAAGGCCGTTAGAGACATTTTTTTACAATTTTACACCCATTTTAGAGATGAGTAGCAATTTAAGGAGACCATTGAATATAGTCTAAAAGATAGGGTCCATGTTCACTAAAAAATTATATCTTTTCGCAACTTCATTCTTATACCCTAAAAATAAAACAGAAAGAAGTGAGAGAGACACATAAAAAAATTATTGTTTATTCATGTGGGCAGTCCATATGACTATGGATGGCTTTGCAATAAATTCTATAAGGTCAGGTTGCAATAAAATTAGTATATAGACTGGATAATAGGTACCATTTATTGCATAAAGACCTTTTTTTTTGCAACATTGTGGTTGATCTTAGTTATAGCTCACATGCTCTCTCTCTCTCTCTCCGTTCCCTATAAGTAGCACTGCCTCATCCGCTGCAGAAGAGCACCATCGATCGCAGCAGCAAAGCAAGGCAACGAGAAAGGTCACTGGACTCTATCTAGCTGCCTTGGCGTGCTACTAATTTTACACGTTCCAAACTTGATCTTCCTCTCTGCCTTTTTCTTTGGAGCCGACGATCGGGGTGACCAACGCCCGATGATGGAGGCTCCTGCTGCAGCGCTTTGGTTGCTGCTAGGCGTGGCGTTAACCTTTGGTGTTGCTGTTAGCCCATCCCAGGCGTCCAGGACTAACCACTACGATTTCTTTGTAAGTGATCAATCTACTACTCGTTCAGCAAAAGAAGAAAGAACACATGCACTTGCAGTATGCAACAGGCAAAGAAGCCGACAGTTTTGTTTATTATAATTTTCAAGTGTTCAGGTCAATACGATTGCTTATATATTACGCATTGACGACGACGAGGACTAACCAGTACCTCGCCTATGTGTTTTTGCAGATAAAGGAAACCAACGTCACCAGGCTGTGCCACCAGAAGACCGTCCTCACCGTGAACGGCCAGTTCCCCGGGCCGACCATCTACGCGCGCAAGGGCGACGTCGTGGTCGTCAACGTCTACAACCAGGGCGATAAGAACATCACCCTCCACTGGTACTCAACTTAGCTTCACCGATCGCTTGCCGGAGCTGCATACCTAACGTGTTCCTTGGCGGCGATGGCGCAATTGCTTGCAGGCACGGCGTGGACCAGCCGCGCAACCCGTGGTTCGATGGGCCGGAGTACATCACGCAGTGCCCGATCCAGCCCGGCGCCCACTTCACGTACCGGATCATCTTCTCCGAGGAGGAGGGCACGCTGTGGTGGCACGCGCACAGCGACTTCGACCGCGCCACCGTGCACGGCGCCATCGTCATCCACCCCAAGGGCGGCAAGGGCGCCTACCCGTACAAGAAGCCGCACAAGGAGATCCCTGTCATCCTCGGTACTGCTCTGTTATTACTGCTAGCTATACTTAATCATGATCTGATCTTGCTAGACTAGTTTCTTTTTTAAGTCTGAACACGAATGAGTGCTAATTTGCACAGGTGAGTGGTGGAACGAGGACGTGAACGCCCTCCTCGAGGAGGCCATGCGGACGGGCGGCGACTTCAAGCCATCGGAGGCCAACACCATCAACGGCCAACCCGGCGACCTGTTCCCGTGCTCCCGGACCGGCACGTTCAAGGTGCCCGTGAAGCACGGCAAGACGTACCTCCTCCGGATCATCAACGCGGGCCTCACCAACGAGATGTTCTTCGGCGTGGCCGGGCACCGCCTCACGGTGGTCGGCACCGACGGGCGCTACCTCAAGCCGTTCACCGTCGACAGCATCATGATCTCGCCCGGCCAGACCATGAACGCGCTGCTCGTCGCCGACCGCGCCGCCGACGGGTCCTGCAACAGCCGCTACTACATGGCCGCGCGGACGTTCTCGTCCAACACGGACATCCCGTTCAACAACAGCACGGCCACGGCGATCATCGAGTACGCCCACGCGCCGCCGTCAGCCGGCCCGCCGGACTTCCCCAACCTTCCCGCCGTCGACGACATCGACGCGGCCACGGCGTACACCGCGCAGCTCCGGTCACTGGTCACGGCGCAGCACCCGGTGGACGTGCCGGCGCGCGTGGACGAGCACATGCTCGTGACCATCGCCATCAACGTGGTCCCCTGCCCGCCCAACCACACGTGCGAGGGGCCCAACAACCAGAGCCTCGCGGCGAGCCTCAACAACGCCAGCTTCGCGAACCCGACGGTGGACGTCCTCGACGCCTACTACCGGAGCATTCCCGGCGTCTACGAGGCGGACTTCCCCAACCGGCCGCCGGTGTTGTTCAACTTCACCGACCCGAACCTGCCGCCGGAGTTCTGGTTCACGAAGAAGGGCACCAAGGTGAAGGTGCTGGAGTATGGCGCCGTGGTGGAGGTGGTGTTCCAGGACACGGGCATCCTCGGCGCCGAGAGCCATCCCATGCACCTGCACGGTTTCAGCTTTTACGTCGTGGGCCGGGGGTTCGGCATCTTCGACGCGAAGAAGGACCCGGCCTCATACAACCTGGTCGACCCGCCGTACCAGAATACCGTCTCTGTGCCAAAGGCCGGATGGGCTGCGATCCGTTTCCGGGCTGCAAATCCTGGTTAGTAAACTACACGGTGTTTCTCAAAAGAAAACTAGTAGACTATATATGGTGTTGTGCATAATTTTTTTCTAACAACTTTTTTGTTAACTTTTTGTGCTGTTTTTCTTCTTCAGGTGTGTGGTTCATGCATTGCCACTTTGATCGCCACATGGTATGGGGGATGGACACCGTCTTCATTGTGAAAGATGGCAAAGCCCCCGAGGCTAAAATGATGCCGCGTCCTCCCACCATGCCAATGTGCTAAGAAAACAGAGCAATCAAGACCATGGAAGAGAATTGTGTTAATTGGTTAACTCATTCGATTCATTGCTTTGCTATTCATTGTTAACTGTATACATGTAGTCGAATAAAATGGATCAAAGTAAACTCTGTATTAATTTTAGTTCAGTGTGTGTCAGCGATCTTGTTAATCGCGAGTGTTGGTATCAACACATTTCCTAATGTGATTTGTAATAATATTATTTAGCCTGAATAAAGTTCATCACTCGTAAAGAAAATAGTTTCCTTCGGTTGAGATCCATGTAATGTACTTAGTGTTATTTAATATGATGTACTCCATTTGTTAACGCATTTTTCCTGTAATTCAACTTTCAAGTGAAGCTAAAACGGTATCCATTTGTTTCCGTAAGTTTACTCGCCGTGATGCTGCAAATTGCTGCGAAATCTCATTTTGGTGGGCGAATGAGTTTGGCTGGATTAGCATCATATGGCTTTAGCTAAGGATATGATTAAAACAAAAGAAAACATGCTTCCATATAAAATATGACATTATCTATAGGGATTTGTTAATTTTCAGTCGATTAAAAGTTTGGAGAAATTCCAATCACCGAAACTAAATCCAAATCGAACATTCTACAAACATATTATTTTTCTATATTCTATACATCAATATTTTTCCCCTTCTATCTACATGCTACATAATCCTAGAAATGAATAATAATGCAAAATTTAGCACAAATCATGTTGATGAAAGTTTCTAAACTTTCAGTATATTGAAAAGGAGGAAAGATTGCTGCATCGGTGGCTCATAGTCGAGCGGCCCAATGCGGTACCGGTCGGCCATGGCGTTCTGCTTCCTAGGGTTTACTGTTTGGCTCAAGGATAGAAGAAGGCGAGCGCGGTTGCAAATGTGGCGAGGTGAATCCGGGTGGCGCTGGAACCTTCTTTTCTTCCAAGCGCGGGGGCATCCGACTCAGCATCGGGCACGTGCCCTGTGCCACGTGTGCCCACTCACTCGGTCCAAACCTCGGTCAAAACAGTTGGAGAAGTGGTTTTGTTTATGGGTTGATAGTTCAGGGGTCCAGATACCCGATTTTATAGTTGACGTAGCGTCCTAGCAATACCCCTGAAGTTGAGGAAGCAAAATAGGACTTTTCTCTCGTATGTTTTTTTAAAAAAACCTTTTCTCTTTGGCTCTGTTCGTTTCCTGGACTCTAAAATTTAGCACTATCACATCAAAGAGAATCTTATTATTTATAAATATTTCAATCAATTTAATGTAAAACCCTTTTGACAGATTGATGCTAATTTTTTAGATGAATCTAATGAGCTTAATTAATCTATGTTTTGCTAAAGTGGTGCTACAAGTAACCGTCTTCTAATCACGACTTAATTAACCTCATTAGATTCGTCTCGTGAATTATTCTAGGGGCATGTAATTTATTTTATAATTAAACTTTATTTAAGTACTCATAAATAGTAAGATTCATTTTGATGTGACACCTATAAAATTTAGACCCAGGAAACGAACACACCCTAAATGTAAAAACTTCAATTGAATCTTTGGCCCAACAAATAATAAAGAAAACTCTTTGGCCCAGCCTATGGCCCGCTGGGTAAACAAGTAAACTTGGGTCTTGGATCAGCAGATTAGCACTTGCCAAGAAGATTGAGGCCGTTGATTTCCTTTTTGGGGTTGTCTATGCTGAATTTTCCAACAAACTCGGCCGTGAATTTAAGGAATGAGAAAAATTAAGGCCTCTCCATAATTCAATTTGTAGCCAAATCCTGGAATAGTAATCTGGGAAAAAGCTCAGTCGTGTACCTCAAGATGTCCTCTGAGCATAGGCCGCATGGGGTAAATATCAATCAGCATCGCTGCTTAATCTGTGCTTGTATATCCCATAAAGATTAGTACAACTATTACCCATTCCTCCCTTTGGTCTTAATTCGTAATGACCTATATGGTTGGTTTTGTTAGAGAAGTAATGCAGCTAATAACAGGTAGGAGTAATTAAGAAACAGTAATGATGTAGTAGGAGTACATTGATTTAGTAGGTGAGGGCCGCTGTTGAGTCAATCATCAATCACCGTCACACAGCAGTAGTGACAGTTTCTGCTGTTCATTCAGCTCCGACACTGAGCAAACAATACTGACGTGAAATTCAGTGCCCTGCCCGTTGTCGTGCAAGCAGCGAGCGAGCAACAGTCTGATCGTGCAGTTGAATGGCCCTAAAATCCGAGACGCACAGAACAGAATGTACTCACATTTCCCTCCAACACAGAGACACTTGACGAGGCCACGGCCAAGCCAGAGTTTGGGATTTTCGTCGGTTTAGTAGCCAGCTAACAGTGATTGAAGAGAAAGATGTTTTCTTTATAACCAGAGAATGATGCTTTGTTCATGCATCAAGCTCACGAACGACCCCACCGGTAATCACACTGTGCATATCCAAATTAATTATCCGATCAGATTTGGGTGATTTGATTTCTCGTTCCTAAACTAACAAACAACTTCCCACAGTATTTCGGGTCAGATGTCGTCTTAGGCTTGCAGTTTGGAGAAGTCCTACGTCAAAACATCCGGTTCATACTGATGCTGCCTTAAAGATGTGGTGCTGCAGTACACCATCGGTAGCAGAAATCAATTCGTGACCACATTTTCCAAGTGCTGATTGAGTCTTTAAGAAAGCCATAATCTGTTGGAGTACCTCCATCAGCCGATAGAAGCCCTTCTTCGCGACATGCAGTAGTTGGAGAGTTCCAATCTGGAAAGAGCTGGATCCGTGTATGAAGAAGCTTTTGGGCCATTCTATAGGCATGTACGACGATGCTTTAATTTGTTACTTACTTTAAAGCAGCTCCATTACAACCAAATATTCGCCGGTCCCCGTGCCGTTAAAGAACAGAAAATTCCCAACTGAGTGAGCTTGAAGATCATGGAAGATTGATTCCCTGAGCTTAGTTACCGTGATCTCTTGTCGGACATCGTTTCCGCAGCAGAAAAAAGTGGTGGATCGACTCCCCGTTGGTAGCGTTGGCTCGTGATCCGGCTGCGGCGGCGAGGCCGACGGCCGAGTTCACCGTCGTGCCGTGCCTGTCCGCCGGCCCCATCTCTGTCTCGCAGATGCGCCTGAGAAACAACAGCGCGGTACACTGTGTGGCCATGCCATGCTGATGTAGCCTTGTCATGGCGGAATGCATGCCGGCCCGTGGACGAAGGAGAGAAATTATCGTACGCGGGCTGGTGAAACGATGACGTTGAACAGTGCCGACGACACTGCCCATCACCGACACCAACTTGGATAAGAAAACGGAAAAGACAGAGAAAAGGAAACACACCGACACGGGTGCAGGTAGAAAGAGGACGATGATGCATGGAGATCGCTCCACAAATACTTACGCCCAACTGGTTCCCTGCTCGTGTTAGGTAGTATAAGAACACCAGAGTTAACAGTTTAGGTCGTGACGCAACTAATCCGTTCCAGACTTCCAGGACTAAAACGTTCCTGAAACCAGTACGTACGACAGGAAGATTTTCCAGGGCTAGTGACGCTTCGCGAGCAGGCCTGGGCCTAGCTATTATGATCCGCCGCGTCATTCGTTCCATCGGAAGAACCGGATCGGCCACTCCTTGGTGGTCGTGGCCACACCGTGTCACCCTCCCGCGATGCGGTGCCAGCCCTCGGCGCCACGGATCTGCCACACGGCGCGCGGCAGCGGCAGCGACGGGACAAGCGGCGGCACGCGAGATGATTGTTCCCGTTTCACATCGCTGTCGCACGCTCTCTGCTCTGACGCGACACTAACTCATGAACAGCAGCGTGCGTGTCAGCGTAACAGCCTCGAGGGAAGACGACTGTTGAGCTGCGCGATCGGGCTGTGGTGTCGGCACACGAGGCGGAGGGTCTCCAGGCGCCGACGGCCCGGCACCGCCTTGTCGTACGCGTCGAGCGATCCGTGCACGCATGCATGCATGACTGGTCATTCGAGAGCACCAGGAGTCCAACAGTTGATGCCACTTGGATTTTACTCCCGATGGGGTTTTGCTTTTGCAGGAGCACTTGCTTGTGGATTTCACCCCCTTCTTGGATGGACTTCGCAGTCGAATAAGGTATGGGCAAAACAGAACGGGAAATTGCCACCAATAGGTTCTCTATCGAGAACGAGGGAGTTTAGCTACTGATGTCAACAGTTGGTTCTGATAATCTGTCTGATTCCATCTGCACGTAGTAGTAAGAGAGAAGATGGAATCAAGGACGAAGGAACTTGTCAGACACTGACCCGCCTGCATGCACAGAATGAGCGGAAGCAACTACCTGATGTGATGATGTCTGTCATTACCGAGACTTCCCCATCATCGAGTTGAGCACAGGGCACCAGATTAGAACTCCCAACTCCCCTTTCGCATGACTAAACAACTCGCATTGAAGGCATCGAGCAGCCGGAACGAAGTTGCTTTGGGTCTTGTCGAACGTACTACGAGTGATGTCCTTCGTGGTACTCAACCGCTTCGAAAAGATGCGAACGAGGACCTCACGAAGACCATTAGTTCAGTCTCAATGGGAGTGTCATAGATCGCTACGTGAAGCATTAAATTTACTCGACATGACGTAGAGAGAAAATGGGGAGTGTCATGAGGGTGAGATGGGTGTCATCACCATGACCCTTCACTAAGCACGGTTCTTAAAAACTTTTTTTATTAACTATATAATGACACTCTCCACTAAGACTGACCTTAGTACTACCGTGTAATTACTGAAAGAAAGAACTGCCGCTTCTTTCCACGGAAATGATCGTCTAGATTAGCACGCACACAGTCAACGGGAGACAGACACGCTGCATTCAGCTGGTGCCGAGGTGCCGGTTCCACGAGCGGCGCGCACTGATTCTCCGTGCACCCGTCCGGCAGATCACCTGCGCCGGGGACCCCCGGCGCCGGAGGAAGGTCGGAGGTTGCCAAACACGCGTCCCGAGAATTTACGAGCGCACAGCACGGCTTCTGTTCCGCTTTTCCGGACGGGTTTCTTCAGCCTCACGCACGAACGCCCGGCGAGAGATAGACTGAGCCGAGAGCACCGCGGACCCCCACGCGCGCGCCGCGAGGCCTCGCCACGACCGCGCCTTCTTCTTCGACTCCAACAGTTCTCTTCAGCGATCGGACGTCACCGCCTCTGACGGTGGTTGAGCCTTCTGCTGACAAGCATCTATCCCAACGTTGGCGCGGCGCCAAACGATCCTCGCACAGCTTGTCCCGAGTCTTGTCTGATTTTCGTGACAGAATCCTGCCATTATCTAATGGCCCGTCACGTCCATTAACTTCCGCAACCGATCGGGGCTGTTGACGGCTGCCGGTGCATGAATGATTGACGACGGACGCCTAATCCTGATCTCGGCCGGCGGCTGGTGCAGAGTCGGTTGACGTCTAAAGAACTGAGTGCACTTGGGGCCGTTGGAAAAATCATGCGGAACAAGTTGCACAACAATTATTGACGCGACCGGGTTCTTCGCCGGATTGCACGCGCAGTTCTGCTGCGTCCGGCGTAATTCTGTCGTTACGTGCAACAACACAATACTGTATGTAAATGCAGCAGTAGTAGTAGCCAACGCCGCGGCACCAGTTTCGTGACCACAGTGCACCGCTACAGTACAAACACGAAACTGAGTGTGCTTATCGGGGTGTGGGAGGTACAGATGATAATGTTGACTGGTTTTATTAGCACACAGTTTATTTGAACCCGGACGTGTGGGGCCGCGGGCAAACGCGACCATTCCGGTCGAGCCATTTGTGTTGCGTGCAGGGTCCAAAGCTCCACAGTTTGCAGCACAGCGCTGCAGCAGCATCCAATGCCCACGCTGGACTCTCCCTGCCTCTGTCCGCAGTAAAAAACAGAGGCCCGCCTGCCTGCCTGCCTACCCGCCTACACAGAGCCCGTCGTCGTCGTCGTACGGGACGGGAACACTGATACGGGCGGTGTCGTCCACGGGAACCCAGGAAACCCAACCACTTCTCGATCGGCGACCCCATCGATGCAGTGCTACGCGCCAGGCGTGCTGCTCGTCGCTTCCCCTCGCCCGCACGCATCTCCAGGCGCGTCGGGAGTTGATCGCGCGTCGCGTTCGAGGCGCGTGGCCAGGCTGGCACTCAAGCCTCCAGCTCCACCCTCCACCAGGAGTTCTGTTCTGCAGCGGGCAGGCTGCACCAACGCCACGGCCGAAGCAGAGAGAGGTCCCCGGGGAGCCAGTAGGCGCCGCCTGCATGTGTACGTGCCCGTGACCAGGTCAAAGCATCCATTGGTTTAGCAGTAATCGTGGCGCAGATACACCACCACTACTCCGACCTCCTTGGATTTCTACTACTCAGGTTTCATGATTCCCGGGTGCCGAACAGTACACGGAACACGTACTAGGTATAGCTGTAGAACCTGGCGTGTGGTAAACATTAGCAGGAATTAATCCTGTCAATCGTCATACACTTGTGCTAATAATGCATTGTCACACGTTGACCACTCTGAGTGCACATGGTGGAGCCTTTTGTCCGTGCGGCGCCCACTTGAGGCTTCCTTTTGTCGCAAGGAAGGTAAGGCACACAAGTCACCGGCGCACCCGGATCCCGAAACCAAGCTCTGGATCGAGCGAGCCGGTTGGTCCTCCGAGCACGCTAACACGCAGCTAATAGCTGGACGATGCGATCCGGCCCGAAAGCTTGCTCGACACTCCTGATCAACCAGGCAACACCAAGAGCAGCAGGCGTCCAGCGAGGCATCACACGCTAATAATTCCAGCGGCGTTTCGTCAACACGGTAGGAGACTACCGGTACTCTTGCCACTCGATCGTCGTCGTGTAGATAGACCGAGGGATCACCCTTGATTGTCCGATGCGGGAGTACGCCGCGTCCCGATCAGTTCGTCAGTGAAGGCCGGCAATCATGACGACACGCTCGCCCACAAATACGAGCCAGTACTCCAGGAGTGAATGAGCTGTGCGACAATTAGCAGGAACCGACGCGCGTATTTATACATGGGATAACGAGCAGTACGTATACGGCCGCGTCGCATCATTAATACATGATGATGCCTGTGGTACGCGTACCGATCCCCTGCCACGCACGCACGCAGGACCACGCACGCACAGCTGCGCAGCAGCAGGGTCACAGCTCCCCTCCGTGCGCGTCGTGCCGCACGGGTACGTACGCTCGTGTCGACGTCGTCTCCGGCGCGAGTTAATGCGCCATACCCAGCAAAAGAGATCTACGACCTGCCGGTCCAGACGCGCCGTCAATTCGCTCCTCGACCGCGCAACCCATCGCGCCGGTGCCGCCGTGCGACGGCGCAAGTAGCAGCGTAGACCGCGCCGGTGCGCTGCCAATGCCAAGATAGAGACCACCGAATCGTAAACCAACCACCGGTCTCTCGCGTTCCCGTCGCACAGAAGGAAAAAATAAAGAACGTGAGCGTATCGAAACTATCAGAGACCATGTCCCACACGCGCCCCGGCCGTTCCGCCCCTGGGGAGTCTGTGCGCGTGTGGACACCGTGGTCCAAAGGGCGAGACGGACGTATCTGCTTGTTCGCGCGCGGAACCAGACGGGACGTCGCGGCACGAGCGGTCGGCGTCGACGCAGAGAAGTACCTGCAACCTAACGCCGGCAAGCGGGGGAACGGACGGCGGCGGCAGGGGTGCCAAGGGTCCTGAGATGTGTGTACACGCTCGCGCGACCGCCAATGGCCGGAGGCGACGGGGGAGGATGAGGACGTGGTGTGACAAGTTAACAACGCCGGGAGGAGGAGAAAGCTAGCTAGCCGGGACGGCGACGCGGCAACAGACCTATAGCCGCGCCGCGCTTTGGATTTCTTTCTTTTTGGTTTTCTTACTCTGTGGATGCTGCGCCCAGCGGCAGGCTGTTTTTTGCGAATCTCAAAAGGAGAAAGGGACGCGGCCGCCGGCCCTCCTCGCGCCCGGCTCATTCCGCGCGCACGCACGCACGCGCTGCTCCCGGCTTTGGGCGACGGGCCAATCAGTCCGGAAGGACTACTAGGCTACCAGGCTAATTAGAGCACTATATAGACCTCCACCTAACACACCGCACCAGTTATTTTTCCTCCTGTTTTTAATAATTATTCTTCAACACTCACCGGTTATTCTTCAACCCCGTTACATCAAAAAGTTGAAACATAGAGCCAAAGCTGGACCAATGTATGTACTACTATAAAGCCGCTGATGAGCCTAATCCCTTTCACTTTCAGAGAGGAAGCAGATTATTAGCAGAGAACCGTATAGCAAACAGCGCCCAAGACAAACAGATAACGCCGCTGAATACTACACGATCGACAGGGAGTTGGGAGTTGGCACGCTGTTACATCGAGGGCCAAATACTAATTCTATCCTTCGACCGACTCATAAACCATCCAGTACTCGTACAGCACGTCTACGGCCAAACACAAGGCCAGTAGAGTGAGCACCCGCCGATTTGTTTGATACTAGTACCAAGTATATCGTCATTCCATTGAGCAATTTCACCCGTGTCCTAGTGTCCTTGCTCCGGGGCGTAAATTCTGCAAGGGCGCTAGAGAGGAGCGGGTACTGTCGCGCTTACCAAATTCTGCTAGACCAAGAATACAGGCTCGACGTGTGAGCCTTGACCGGTGCATACGTACTAGTACGTGCCATCGCTGTCAAGCCGTTACTTCTAGTTGACACAAGGTACAGTACCAGACTGTTTATGCCGATATGATTCTTCATCTACAGTGCTCGCCAGGTTCGTGGCTGTACTGGGAGCTTGTTTCTTGCTCGTGCTCACCCGTCACGGATCCTGCAGAGAACGAAAGCTACGCCAGGTTAGTAGCACCAACAACCTGTAGCTAAAATTAATCATTCAGTCTTTCCACATGACCTTTTTTTTATGAGACCACGATTCTTTACGATCGACCGGCCTGTGATTGTCGGGCGAATATGATACCGTGTACAACAAGTACTCGTAACATGTTGTGCAACAAATACAAGACGTAACATATATACATGCCAGCATCAAACATTTGGAGCAATGCCCTGGAGAAATAGACGTAACAATGCTGTTGGGTCATAACAAAAAATAGAAAACAAGAGAACGTGTCCTGGCCTCACTTTCGTTTTCATCACGATATCTTCACAATTTCTATTTCCTTTTTTGTCCAAAGATTTTTTGCGGCTAGCACACACCAATCCAAAGTACTATTACTATCAGCATTTTTTCTAGCTGGAAAACCCAGCTTCTCATCTCTAGTAGTACCACCTACTCAATGCTCCACAGCACACACCAATGCAGATATAATTGTAAAATTATTGTCATTATTTTTGGAAATTTGCTAGTTTGCAGTTCAGTGAAATTTTGCATTTGCTTAAGTGATATTTTTGGAACATTAGAAATATACTACTAGAACAATTGGATCTTAGGCAAAACATTTTCGTTTTGTTTTAGAGAAGCCTTTTTTTTTTAATCACAAGTGAATGAAAAAATCGAATGGATGAATCATGATTCGAGGGTGGAAAATATGACTGGAAGCCATCCAAATTTCCACTCAGATCGAAACTAGCTTGCAGTTGTTATATCCTAGTAGTGTTTAAGTATCTTAGTGCATATTCATGGTAGGAAATAAAATTGTGATAAAAGTTGGTCTTAGAATGAAGATAATGAACCTTTTTAGTAGTCTGGCATATATCAAACCGTGTCATCTCTCTGATTTTAGAAATGAATTATTCTCTCGATCAAAAAATATAAGTATTTATTGATCTTCAACTAATGTGTTTGATCATTTGTCTTATTCAAAATATTTACATAAATATAAAAATTAATAATTAATACTAAAATATATTTTATGACAAAATAAATTATGAAAATAAGTAATATTTTTATAAATAAATTAAATAAGATGAGTGATCGAACCTAATATTTGAAAATGAACAAATGCTTTGGACCGAGGTAGTAGTACTACTACCGGAAAGATGGATGAAAAATAAAACGTGCAGGAAATGCTAATTGAAACGTACGCACGCACATGTGCAATTAGAAAGTACTGTACGTATGTCAACAATTTACCCCACGTTATAACATCGCCAGACATTCATTCACGCCCGTTTGAAACCTGCGCTGCTGCGAGGAATCGATGCTCCGCTGCACATTCTGCACTCCCGGTCACCGCCCATTAAAATTAAAGCTGGAGGCCTTGGCCCTGCAGTCAAAGCCTGTCCTTGCCAGTTGGTTTAACTACATACGAGGAGTAGTTTATGGAAGCTGACCACCGCTCTTTACAGCTAAAGCTCGAACCACCGACCAGCGCAGGTGGTGATAATCCTGGACTCCATCTTCTTTATAGGCGGACATGCTGCCAGTGGTGCTCGGAATGTTGGACACCAGCGAAACGCCGTGCGTGAGGAGGTTAACTGGACGTGATCATACATAATCGGAGAGCACGTGAGAGACAGACAGGATAATCTCTCCTCCCATCCGCATACTCGATTAGATCTGAGCAGGCCCTTCAAAAGGCGCGACACTTGCTGCGATCCCCGCGCTCCGAGCCCAATCAGCGCCAAATCTTCCGGGCGTAACCCCACAGATGCCATGATTACCCTACCCGAAGATGGTTTTTGGTTTTGGAGTACGTGTACGTGCCATCACATCCTGCATCGCACGGGCGGCAGCTGTGTGTGCGGCAAGGTTGCCGCGCCTTTCAGGCAGAATTCCTTGCGTGCAAAGCGTAACCACAGACGTCGTCGGAACTCGGAACCGTAAAACCACTCGCATTGGAGCCGCCGTGCCGGTTCCTCAATCCAACGATGAAACTGAGGAGCTAGCACAAACGGCGGCTCGCATTTATAAAATCTGGGTCTGGAGCATCATAGTTTGCGCGGCGCTGACTTGGTAGCTCAAGTGGCGTTGTACACCTGCCGCGAACGGAATTTGGTCGCTTGCGCTTGGACGCTGCCGGGCCGGCTGCCAGCAACCGATCATCATCGCCGCAGCCGTAGCCGTTGGGCTCCAACCGCCGTCCGATCCGATTAGATGGGTGCTGATAATGCCCGTGTACTTTATTTTATGCGGCCACTGACTGACCTCGCTGACAGGAACGCAAACTTTCACGGCAGAGGACGTGGTCATAGTAAAATGTCACGGGCACATGCGCGCAGGCCTAGAAGGTGGCAGGCCTAGGTGAAACAGCCTGCCTGCTTGCTGCCATCTTTGGATCCTCTCCTCTTTTCCAGCGCCAGCAGCCGGAACCGAGCTGGACGAGCCTAGCGCCTTTCCACACCGCACCGCACCTACTACAAGGCTGGGGTGTGTTCGCTTCACTTCACCCTTGCCTTGCTGTTACTTTCACACACATGTGAAAAAAGATTGTTTATTGCGAGATGGGGGCAGTCAATGTACGAAAGGAGGACTCATCAACTGGCGCTGCCGCTTGGAATCTTTAGCTGGTTTCCTAAGGAACTGATGACATTGCTGATTGACTCGTTAGCGTTGCTTAACAGAAAGATTTTCTTTCACTCAGCTGTCGTGGTTTCTTCAGAGAAGAGAAATGTGATTTTTGCCTTTTGTCGCTGTTCCCGGACAGCATCGGTGAGTGTGCCTAGTACATTTGCCTTCGTCTTCTTTGTACAAAGCTCTTTCCCCTCCATATCCTTTTCGATCTACACACCGTAGGGGCGCTTTTACCTCTGTTTACGATTGTAGGTGGGACAGGTGGTGAGCTGTTGCGAGCTCAATAGATCAAATCCGTCATTGTTCGGGGGAAAAAATGGGTCAATCCGTCAGATTTATAGTACTATTTCGTCTACTAGTGATCGCAACTAATTAACCAAGTTTTTAATCAGCATAAACTAGCAGCAAGGACGGTCTTCTCAACGAAACTCACAAAAGCAACGCACCCGACACTAGTGCCAAGCCTACACAGAGTCTTTTCCCTTTTGAGGTTCATAAACAAACTGGAACGGTACAACTAAGTAGTAGTAATTGGGTAACCAGGACGCGTGCAGAGACCAACATGCAGCTCCTCCCTCCAGTTCCGTTCCGTGCATCATCATCCGATGCACTTTCGAAAGGTGAAGCGAAGCTTTGGAGGCTAGCGATGTTGCAACTGACTGCTGTTCTTGGTTACACTCGCCCTGATTATATTACGCCACACACGGCTTTGTTTAGAGATGATATGGTGATGCGCTGGTCGTAGCAGATAGGAATGAATGATGTCGATCAGGGACAAGTGTCGATTCTAAACTCGCGTATTTCCCACCAACCGATTCCGAGCGGTTGTCCGCTAGTACTGCTGTTCCTTAACAAGACACGGCGTCAATGATTTTTTCCTCATTCATATTGGAAACTCGGATGCATCTGCCTGCCGGAGGGACAGAGAACCGTGTGAGATTGGGCGCGTTTGGATCGGGTGGCGGTTTGCTCGCATGATTTGCATGAACGATGTGTCCCTCCGCATTGGTTGTTGCGGACGCGGCGAAGGTGCCGGTCTGCCAAGTGCCGCCGACCCAAGTCCCCTGCCACGCAGCAAAAAACGCATCGCATCGCGTCTCCTTCGTTTCTGAACCTCTATCTACCAGAAGTTGATTCGGATGCCGGGCTTCCACGTCTGCAAAATCTGCAAAACAGAAGATAGGAAGGACATTACTGCTGCGGACGTGTTAAACCAGTGGGAGGAGGTATACAATGCAAGTACAGCTCACAGACCAGCTGCAGTGGTGACGTGCGACTATCTACCACCTACACGACTCTGAGCCTTTGAGTAGGCAAAACAAAATGATTCCGGACTACCCCAGCGGACTGTTGCCATGATGCCACCAGTGTGAAAGTCGGGCTGCATAGGATCCAACAAAATTGTGACCCTCTGGAAAGGAGAATTCCCGGGCCATGAACTTGCTCCAAATGGTAGACTGGTACCATGATGGGGTTCTAGCAGTGCGAAAGTTTGAGTGGAACATTACCCCAACAAACTTCCCTCAAATACTCCCGGAGAAGCAGATATTAAAGGCAGAAGCCCTGTAAAGTTAATTAAACTAAACTTCGTTTTTATCACTATTCCAAGATAGTGTTAGTGTCACTGTCATCTCTTCCTCTTTTAAGTTGATGTGTAATTCTCTGCTGCCATCACATCTCTCTCTCTCATCAGAGAGAGCACTCACTTTTCCCCACTCCTCTCCACTTTCTTCCCTCTCCTCCTCGCTCCTCCCCTGCCATCGTCTCCGCTTTTTAGCCCACCTACCGGCAGCCGCAGCAGCAGCCCTGCCGCGCCCCCATAACAAAAAGCGCTCGCACCTCCATTCCCCACCTCTCTCTCTCTCTCTCTCTCTCTCAAACCAAAACCCAAACACCAGCAGCAGCACAACCCGCTTGTAGCGAGAGGAGAGCCGCATTGCCGAACCACACGCTGAGCCGGGAGTGCTGCACGCGCACGCACCAGGCTGGGGAGGCGCCGCCAGCTAGTACCACGCCAACGCGCTAGTAGCAAGCAGTAGCAGCGCGAGGCGAGATTCCAAAGGGGAAAAGGCCTCAGCAGCAAAAGGGAGGGAGGAGGCGAGGGGGAAAAGCGGGAGTGTGCAGTGGTGGAGGGGAATCCAATCCACTCCAGGCCAGGCCGTCCCCGGCGCGGCAGCACAGCGGCGACTGGCTCAAAGCTGAAGTGTGCGCGGCAAGCGACGCCACCGACACCAACACCGACGCTCCCGCGCCCGCCGATCGGCGCAGCCCCGCGCCAGATCCGACCTCGCCGGAATCGCGGCGGGTTCCGGCGTCCTCCGGCACCTCCCCGGATCTGCATTCGGTGCAGTCGCGCCCTCGCCTCCCGTAAGCGCTCCTCTCCTTCCACCATGTGCCTGCTTAATATTTTCCGCTCCCATGTTTTCGGTTCGTTCCTGTGGTGATTGCTCGTTCCCTGTTCGTTCGTGAAATGCGTGTTGCATTTTTTTCCACGCTTCGTTTGAGGCGAGGAATTTTTCGGTTCGTACGTTTGGGCGGCGCAGCCCGCGTACGGGGGCTCCGCTGTTCGGGCCGCGCTCTCTGAAATTCTACTGTGCAGTTTGAACACGAATTTTCCCCACAGTTTCTGAATTTTTTTCTGCCTGGGTTTCTCTCCGCTCGCCCTCCCGGGCTTCACGGCTCGTGTTTCCTTGTCCTTTCTGGCAAAGAGAAAATCACTCGCGCTGCGTCAGCTCCGAACGAACAGTGGCGCTCGCGCAAGTGGAATCACCATGCTGCGCTGTCCCGCTCTCCTTCGGCTCCTGACGAGTTTCCTCTCTTCTCAAATATTAATTCAGCATACGACTTTTTTTTACCATGCTTGTAATTGTGTCCGTGAAAGAATCCGCTGGTACGGCCGCGTCAAGTACTACCACTGTTACAGCCAAGATTAGTAAGCGGAAGATGAGGAAAGGACGCGCGACGAGGAACCGGCAAGGACAAATGATTCCACAAGGCATCTGGTTAAAAGCCAAATCCACCGAGCCATCATCAATGGCCGTATCGTGTTTGGGGTAGTGGTTGCTCCGAGCTTTAACGCCGGGTCACGCGCGCCTTCTTTACCGCCGATTCTTTCACCGGAATAGAAAACTTGCTACAACTAGCAGCCGCAGGGATGGATTGTGATCCTTCACCTGAGTTGGTGCGTGTAGTAGGCATCGTGTCAGGTCATCCACACGGGCAATTAATCCCGCGGGCGTCTTAGGTGTTCCTCTTAACTGCGTCTGCAGTTCGCGCTAACCTCTACAGCCTGTGCGAGATGGTCCATAGGTACAAGATACGTATCGCGTTAATTATGCTCAGCAAGGGAGTAGCAGCGGCACAGGACGCGACGCATATACTTGCCCGCGTCAATGTCCTGGCCTAGTTCTGGCATGACGGTGATCGGATCGGGTGCACTGTGCTGCTCGCAACTTGGTCCCGCGTGGGGGCCGCCAGCAACGACGCGTGCTGATTGTACTGGGACTTCTTGCTTGAAGGATTGGTTTCCTACGGGGATTCTTTAGGGCCTGCCTGACCCTGACCGCCTCGTCGTTGCCCTATCTCAGCTCTGTCGTATATAGTTGTGGCTCCACTGAGACAGAAAGTTCTGCCTTCCGAATAATTGGATGTGAAGATACAGAGGCCAGTGAGGGGCGTGGTTCGGTTTATGAGACCTACACTTTTGTGGATTGATAGGAGCTGCTAATTGTATTATTGCTATTATTTATCCTACAACAAAATATATAGTGGAATCATTGCCAACTTAAAGTGTGAATAATACTTGTCCAACAACCGGTGCCTCATTGTTATTTATATGCAAATTGGGGTTCTCACCAGCAGTTTCATTTATGGACGTTGTGCGGGAGTGGGTCTGCAAGAAAACTTCCTTGTTTTCTTATGTGTCTTTGTCCTGCAGCCGCACTTTAGTTTCCTGTCCAATATCTTATTTCAATTTTGATGTTACCAAGGGTGTATATGCGTATATGTACAAAGTAATAATAATTTTGGTTGCAACATCATTGTCATTCTCCTATGTTATCATTCATATATGTTATATGATTTTTTTTGTTCTGCTTTGATCTGCAATTTGTATCAGTTAGCTAAGTCAATGTAAAATGTGAGAATGGTGGGGCATGTCACTGTATGTTTTGCTCACTTTGTTGACTATGTATGCCAATTTTCAAGAAAGCCATGTTCTACTCTGCGTGATAGTTCATTTATCATGAACTACGTTTGTTTCTAGAAATCTGACTTTTATTTTATTTCTCATATTGTCGTAAGGTTAGTGGCAAAAAATGTTTCAAATTCAGTTGTCTTCTGAGCCTTCCTTCCTCGGCAATGGACAAATGCTACTATTACTTATGTAGAATATTGAAGGACGGAATTTATACATTCATTTCTGATCAGATTTTTTTGGGTATTTTGTAGATACACTAAAGCGTGATGGATCGACGCAGCTGGCCTTGGAAGAAGAAGTCATCTGATAAATCATCAAACACAGATGTGCCACAGAATTCCAATCAGGCAGAACAGGTTTGCCCAGTCTTTCTTTTTTAGTATCGATAAGAACAATAGCCTTCTAACCTTTGCATATATGTTGTAAAATAAAAATTCCAAAATACAGATGGCTTCCAAGGCTAATGACTTTCACTTAAAGTTTCTAATAACATTTATTAAGCAAGCGCTGCTACTGCAATTGTCTCATTCTGCAACTATGGATCAGACGCTTTTGAATGCCCTATCAATGCTTTAAGCAACAACAAAAAACTGTGGGGAAACATTTATCTACAACAAAAAAAGATATATATTATCATAATGATGGCCAATATATGTTTTCAGTTCTGATTAAAAAGTGGTGCATCAATGTATCAAACTGTTGACATTAGTTCTGTTATGCTGAGTTGTTTAGGACATTAAATTTGTGGTTGAAGTGATTCAATGAAAACGTACAGCCTCAGGTTCAAATCTGTGAAATTTTCTTTATCTAGTATTTACCACTACTTGATGTACACGATTGTTACCTACTGTGCCTTCCACATCTCATTTTCTATTTTGCTGATTTGGATAATATGTTTATATGTTTTGTTCTATTTCATTTTTGTAAGAAACTGGTACACTCAATGCTGAATCACAATTTGGCACTCCCTATAATTGGAGCATTTTTCACACGAATTTTCATTATGCTTTCTTTCATACATCTGCTTGGTGTTTGGTAAAATGATCTCATAAATTCTTATGAAGCAAACCTTAATACTCTAGTTGGTATGCATTTCTTCTTATTTTAGTGATAGAAAATTCAACATCTGGTTTGGTGAAAAACAATTATTCCTAAGTTTTATTTTTTTATTGTTTTTCTTATGCACGCCTAGGGGTGTAGCTGGTTCACAAAGAATTAACAATGTAAAGCTTAGCAATAGATGCTCATTTCGTTTTATTTCATACCTCAAACCAATGTGGGCAATAAATTTGTCTTTAACAATAACTCGATAGGTTTGAATTGTATATGACTTGTATTTCTGCTAAAATATGATTTCTTTTTGCAGGAAGATAAAGCTCCAAAATTTGTTCAAATTTCACCCGAAACATATGCCCATCTTACTGAATCAGAAGAAAATGTAAAAGTATTAGACGAAAAGCTGAAGGTCTTGAATGAAAAACTCTCTGCAGCAGAATCTGAGATCACAACTAAAGATGCCCTAGTGAAGCAGCATGCAAAAGTTGCTGAGGAGGCCGTATCAGGTGCACACATAATACTTTTATTTTAAAAAATGATTCGTTATTTCCTTGCTGGAAGAAGATCTTAGTATTGTAGCAGCTGGCCTGTTATTGGATTTGGGCTTAAAAAATAAAGGTAGACTGGATGCTGGATGACAATTTAGGTTGTAATAGTCTGTCTGTTTGGAAAAAACTTTGTTGAGATAGTGGCTTTCCATCAAGATATATTCTAGTTTATGGGATACTATGTTAAATAGTCATGAGAATATTTATGTTTTATCCTGATAGGTTGGGAGAAAGCTGAAGCTGAGGCCTCAGCACTGAAGGTTCAGCTTGAAACTGTTACATTGTCAAAGCTAGCAGCTGAAGAAAGAGCTGCCCATCTGGATGGTGCTCTGAAAGAATGTATGAAGCAAGTAAGGACTGTTAAGGAAGAAGGTGAACAGAAGCTCCATGATGTTGTCTTTGCAAAAACCAAAGGATGGGAGAAGATAAAGGCTGAATTGGAAGAAAAGTTGCTTGAATTTGAACAGGAGCTAATAAGGGCTGGTGCTGAGAATGATGCACTCACACGATCACTTCAAGAGCGGGCAGACCTGTTGATGAAAATCGACGAGGAAAAAGCTCAAGCAGAAGCTGAGATTGAAGTCTTGAAAAGTACAATCCAGTCAGGTGAAAGGGAGATCAATACCCTGAAATATGAACTGCATGTTGCCTGCAAAGAGCTAGAAATACGGACTGAAGAAAAGAACATGAGTGTGCGCTCAGCTGATGTAGCGACTAAGCAGCACCAGGAGGATGTGAAGAAAATATCAAAACTGGAAGCTGAATGCCAAAGATTACGTGGCCTTGTCCGGAAGAAGTTACCTGGTCCTGCTGCATTAGCTCAAATGAAGATGGAGGTGGAAAGCATGGGCAGAGAGTATGGAGACACTAGAGTTCGACGATCCCCTGCAAAGAATTCTAGCTTCCACCGTCCTATGTCTCCTATGTCTCCTGCTCCTGATTATGCCATTGAGAACTTGCATCACATGCAGAGGGAGAATGAGTTTCTGACTGCCCGTCTACTATCAATGGAAGAAGAAACCAAGATGCTTAAAGAGGCATTGACTAAGCGAAACAGTGAGCTGCAAACGTCAAGAAGCATGTATGCTAAGACAGCAGGCAAGCTCCGCAGCTTAGAAGTTCAAATGTTGAATGGAAACCAGCATAAGAGCCCATCAACTCCAAACATGGATATTCAGTTTGATGGTGCAATGAGCCAAAATGGAAGCAACCCACCTAGTATGACTTCCATGTCTGAAGATGGCGTTGAAGATGAAGGAAGTTGCACGGAATCTTGGGCTAATGCTTTGGTGTCTGAGCTCTCTCACTTCAAGAAAGAGAGAACGGTCAAGAACAGTGTGACAGATGGCTCCAACAGGTTGGAACTCATGGATGACTTCTTAGAGATGGAGAGATTAGCATGTTTGTCTTCTGAAACTAATGGCAATGACAATACTATTGAGAAAATGAAGATCGACGAAGTAGGAGCTACTTTATCTGGTACTACTGGAAGAGATGGTGTTAAAGACTTAAACTTGGCTTCACCAATGTCAGAAACTCCATCTAGTAAACAGCAGGGGTCTGAGAAGTCTCCACTCTTGAAATTACAGTCAAGAATTTCTTCCTTACTGGATTCTGAATCACAAGAGAACAGTGTTGGAAAAATGCTAGATAGTATCAGAAACATTCTGAAGGATATTGAAGATGAAGCGGATTCGATGAATACAAATGGGACTCATCACCCTGATGCCGATGAAGTTTCTGACACTCGGTCATTAGGCAAGCCAAATTCTGCGAGCAACGGTGCCATGGATCAAGAATTAATGAGTGCCATATTGAAGATTCAAGACTTTGTCAAGTTACTTGATCAAGAAGTATCTAAGTTTCAAGGACAGTCATCTTACGATGGACTATGTGAGAAAATACAGAAGTTCTCTATATTAGTTGAGAAAGGTTTGTCAAACAAAAATGGTGTCAATGACATTGTTATGGCACTCTCGCTAGTCTTATCAGAAACAGGACAGGTTAAGTTCACAATTCTTAGAGACAACAACAATGAGGTGGAAAGTAATAGTCTGGATTATGTGGACAAAGTCACTCTACTTGAAAATAAGGTGCAACCTCAACCACTTAAAGATAACCGTTCTGGTCTCTGCCCACTGTTGCCTCGCTCATCATCTGATCCAGAGTTTGAGGGGACTGCTGATGCTGGGTTTGATCTTAAGACTACGGTGACTATATGCTCACCTGAAGAATATGAACGACTTAAATCTGAGAAGACAAATTTGGAGGCTGAATTAGTGAAATGTAATGAAATAATAGAAGCAACAAAGGTTAGGCTAAGCGATATGGAAAAAACCGTGGAAGACCTCACATCCAAATTGGCTGACAGTGAGAAATCAAATAGCTTGAGTGAGACACAACTGAAGTGCATGGCTGAATCCTACAAATCACTGGAATCAAGAAAAGTTGAGTTAGAGAAGGAGATGGAAGTACTGCAGTCTCAAATAGATACTTTGACAGCTGAACTCACTGATGAAAGACAAAGCCGCCTGGAGGACTTAACGAGATACAAAGATCTTGAGGAAAAAATGGAAAGGTGAAAGGCTTTTTTCTTGGCCCAGATACAGCCCTCTTCTTTATTTCTTTTCTGACTTTAATTTTTTGATCGGATTTTCTGACTTGATTTTATGGTATGAAGGTACGAGGCTGAAAGGATCCTTGAGGACGAGGACTCTGATACAAAGACAAAGCAGGTACTACAATCAAAATAATATTTCAGAAACTCCTGATTCCGATGTTTTTCACATTCCTATTGTCAACCTTTCATTTATGGTGCATCTTGATTGTTACTAAAAGTACTGGCTCAACACCTTGTGATAATGTGAACTGTAGAGGGCAATTCGTGTGAATTGTTTCCATGTTTACCTCTAATTGTACATTACTATGCTGAACAGCTGATTGCTTCTTGATATGAAACACTTTTAACATCTAATTATTGTATTAAATGATGGCAGGAGAGCGGGATAGCGGCTGCAGCAGAGAAGCTGGCTGAGTGCCAGGAGACAATATTGATTCTTGGCCGTCAACTGCAAGCTATGCGCCCTCCAGCAGAGTCATTAGGTTCTTCACCTAACCGGCAGCGTATGGAGGACTTCTTGCAGGATGCAGTAGGAACTACTGCCCAGGAGTATCCACAGAAGCCAGGTCAACCTGATATTGATCAGGAAATGCATGGAACAGGAAATGAATCTCCTGTCAATGGATACAAGATGCACGTAACTCCCTCCAATGTGGATGGAAGCCCTTTCCTCTCCCCGAATGGTTCCAAACGCCCCAAGCAGCACAGATCAAGATCATCGTCTTCCTCATTTTCTAACCAGATGCCTGAGAAACAAAGCCGGGGATTCAGCCGGTTCTTCACGAAGGGCAAAGAGTAAAACTTCACTCGGTTGTTGATTCTTTGCGGTGGACGGTTAGAATGGTGGGAGATCATGGATTTGTGTAGAGTTAGTGGGTAGACCTGCTTGTGTATTCTCTCAGGTGATGCCTTCGGTTGCTGGAATAATTCTAAGCTTGCAGTCGAGCGGATCACGGCCAGTGTGTGTGTGCGCGGGAATGTTAGCCATCGGTGTCTTCCGCCAGAGATTTATGGGTTGCCGTGTGTTTGAAAACCTCACTGAAACCTCACTGTACATGTGCTTACTTGCATGGAGACGAGCATGGTGGCTGTTGGTTTGTGTTGAATCCTCTGGTGAGGTAGCCTGTATATTGTTCTTGCCTTCTTTGACTGGCATGGTGTACAGTTTAACCTTTGCTTCGTGTTGGTCATGGACTGGCTTGCTGTATAGTTTAATCTGACGGTTGATTTCAATGGTATGATAACGAAAACTTCGAGGTCGCACCGTGCGAGACACGAGCGATCCTGAGGCTGACAAGAATTAATTTTCATTTTTTCGATAATGGAAACTTCCAGTTTCCAGCCTCTGTTTTTCAACATACAGCCAGTTTGTTTTTTGTTTTTGTTACAATAAGTCGTCTAGCACTGATTCAAAAGGAAAACTAAGGAGGTTTTATTCTATAATTAAACTTCCATCCAAAGCTCGCAAAGAGTTGAAGAGCAACGACTTCCAGCATCGCGCTCACGGCTCGGATGTCAGCTTGTACCTCCTCACGCTGCAGTAACGCCCAAAATCGCAGCCAATACGCTCCCCTGAAAACAGCCTGCATAAAAGACGTGTATCGGACATTGTCAAAGCAAATATCATTACGACAACGTCAAATGGCCCAACATAAAGCCGCCGCCCCTACAAAAATAAGTTTACGCATTTTTAGGGAAAAGTCATCTAGCCAGCCCCCGAACATGTGAGAAACAGACGTAGGAGCATGTAACCCAAGTACTGGCAGTAACTACCCTCCAAATATTTCTAGCATTGTGGCACTCAAAAAACAAATGCTGTATTGTTTCGTTACAATTACAAAAGTAGCATTTGTGGCTGCCCTCCCAATTCTTTTTCGCTAGATTATCCTTTGTTAAAATGACTCCTTTAAGGAGGTACCAAAGGAAAATTTTTATTTTGAGTGGTAGTTTTAGTTTCCACAAGAACTTATGATGGAAGGGTGCATCTTGGTTCAGATAATAATCATACATAGAGCGAACCGAAAAATTCCGCTCTTGTTTAGCTCCCAAGAAAAGGTGTCCCTTTCATCACTTAAGTTGATCGCTGAAACTTTTTCTACTAGGTTATTCCACTCTCTTAACTTTACCCCCACCAGGGATCTCCGGAAAGAGAGATGGTACGGAGTTCCCGACATTACATGTTCCACCGTAGCATGTGTTTCATAGGACACGTTGTATAGGTTTGGGTAAATTTCTTTGAGCGGTCTGTTTCCTAACCATTTGTCCTCCCGAAGCGAATCTGGGATCCATCTTTTATCTTGAAGGCACCACAGGAAAGGAGCTGATCTTTGACCTTCATGAGTCCATTCCGAAGTGAGAGTCCTTTGGTTTAGCGGCCACATGAGACAAAGGCTTGTTACTCAAATATTTGTTTCGGAGTAAGTCTTGCCACGTGCCTTCCTCATTGAGCAGCTTAAAAAGCCATTTGCTCAATAGACATCTATTCTGGAGCTCAAGATCAAGTATACCTAGACCTCCTTGATCCTTTGGGCGACATAACATGCTCCATTTGGCAAGACGGTACTTCTTTTTATCTTTCCTACCTTGCCAATAGAATCGGGATCTGTAGAAGTCTAGTTTAGTTAGGACTCCTTTAGGGATTTCGAAGAAAGACATCATGAACATTGGAAGACTACTAAGCACCGACTGGGTAAGGACCAATCTACCACCATAAGATAGGTGTTTGGCCTTCCAGCAGTTTAGTTTCTTCTCAAATCTTTCTTCGATTATTCGCCGATCCGAGTTACGAAGCTTTCTATGGTGCATAGGAATACCCGGGTATCTAAAGGGGTAGTCTCCTTTTTTGCACCCGAATAACTCCATGTACTGATCCTCAAAGTCCTTTGCCTCACCATAGCAGAATATCTCGCTCTTATGGAAGTTGATCTTAAGACTCGATAATTGCTCAAATACACTCAAAAGTAGTTTCATGTTTCGAGCTTGGTCTAGATCATGATCCATGAATAGAATGGTGTCATCTCGCATATTGTAATATCGACAAACCATCATCCACAAGATGTGGAATGACTCCCTTTATTTGTCCATCCGCTTTAGCTCGCTTAATCAAAATTGCAAGCATATCCGCGATTACATTGAAGAGGATTGGAGACATAGGGTCCCCTTGACGGAGACCCTTTCTCGGTTGGAAGTAGTGGCCAATGTCATCATTCACTTTTATAGCCACACTTCCACCCGAAACATAGTTCTCTATCCAACGACACCACTTAGGAGAGAATCCTTTCATGTGTAGTGTCCGTTGGAGAAAGGACCATTTGACTTTATCGTAGGCCTTCTCAAAATCAATTTTGAAAATGACCCCGTTAAGTTTCTTTGTATGAAGTTCATGTATGGTCTCATGTAAAATGACCACACCCTCCATTATGTTGCGACCAGGCATGAAGGCCGTTTGGGTAGGTTGCACAATGGTGTACTGCTACCCTATTTATCCTATTTGTGGCAACTTTAGTGAAAATTTTAAAGCTGACATTTAGGACACAGATGGGTCTGTATTGTTGGATCTGCGTGGCTTCGTTAGTCTTAGGGATGAGTGTGACTATCCCAAAATTAAGACTATAGAGTGGGAGTTTCTCAGCATGGAATTCATGAAAGAGAGCGAGCGAGATCCGATTTAATCACTTCCCGAACACCCGATAAAATTCCGTTGGGAAACCATCCGGTCCGGGAGACTTATTGTGCTCCATTTGGAAAACGGCGTCCTTGACTTCCTTCTCCAAGAAGGGTGCGGTCAAGTGTTCATTCTCCTCTGCACCGACTTGTGGAATATCGTCGGTGTGGCTTTCCACCAAGGTAAAGACGTTGTCCTGCGGAGGTCCAAACAAATTTTTGTAATAATTTGTTATATAGGATTTTAGCCTTTCGTCACCTACAATAGCACCATCCTCTTGTTCTAGTTTGAAGATGTGTTGTTTGCGGTGTCGGCCGTTTGCCACCGGATGAAAGAACTGTGTATTATTATCTCCTTTCATCAAAGTGTTGACCTTTGCGCGCTCATACCATTTGATTTCTTCTTCTCTCGGAAGGGTAACCAACCTTTCTTTGAGATAGTGTTTATAATTTATCTCTTCATCGAAAGAGAGGTGGTTTCTCCTTTTTTATCGAGAGCATCAATCAAAGAAATGAGTTGTTTCTTCTCCTTTTTATAGTGACCTCCCGTATGCTTTGCCCAGCCCCTTAGGTATTGGCGCAAGGTTCTAATCTTGCGTTGCCACCTATACATGGCTGACCTGCCCCGTGTTTCGGAGCGCCATACCTCGACCACCATTTCTCCGAAGCCGTCCCTCAAGAACCATCCTCTCTCAAATTTAAATAGAGGGGTAGTGGTACTATGAGTAGACGAACCCGTGTTGAGAAGAAGTGGAGTGTGATCGGACCGGCTCCTATCCCGAGCCTCCACCGTGGAGAGAGGAAATTTTTCCTCCCGATCCGTACTCACTAGGACCCTATCAAGTTTCTCATATATTGGGTCATCTCCTGGACCTGCCCAAGTGAATCGGCGTCTCGACATTACGATCTCACGGAGATCGAGAACTTCGATGACCTTGTTAAAAATATTTGGCCATTTATGATCGAAGGTGTCAGTACTCTTCTCCTTTGGGGACCTCATAATATTGAAGTCACCACCAATGATATATGGCAATGTTTCCCTGGAGCAAGAGTTAGCCATTTCAACTAGGAATGATTCTTTTTGATCTAGTTGGGCGGGTCCATAGACCGCATACAAAACCCATTTGTATCCATCATTTTTATTTCTAAGGGTGAATTTAACATAAAAGTCCCCCTCGGAGATGGATCCAATGTCATAGTAGGCGAGGTCAATACCAAGAAGGATACCTCCGGATCTACCATGTGGTGCCATAGAGTGCCAAATGTAATCTCGGCCAGACACAAAAATCTTTTAGGGTCGAATCCGGAAAGTCGTCCGGACCCGTTTCTATTAGAGCAATAAAATTAATTTGCTCTTCTTTCACCATCTCCCTCAAATACCTGTGTTTAGCCAAGTCGGTTAGACCTCTGCTATTCCGGAAAACTCCTTTCATGGGAGGCACAATTTTGAGGGGGTGATTGGTTTTCTCGATGGACGAACCATCTTATTCTTCTTATTGGAATTAGACTTCTTTCTACGAGGAGTGACATTTAGATAACTCCATCCTCTTGCATATCCTCTATTTGAATACCACGAACGTGGTTGAGGGTAGCTTCAAGAGAGTCTTCATCCTCATAATTATCATCGATAGTTCTAGTTAGGCATTTAGGTTTGGGTTTATTTTTAGCAAAAACAACAAGCCTATCTACCTCTATGTTCTTTAAAGAAACAACCGAGGAAACAACCTCGCTCCGGTCTCTACCCAAGCTAACACCTAGGTTGCTAACCTTAGATTGAACTACTGAATCTGAAAAGGATTGGAAGGAAGATATACCTGGTATCTCCAAGTTCCTCTTTGCCGCCGCTCTTTCAGCTTTGGTGAAAGTGTGATCATCCGCATGAGCTGAAGAACGGTTACTCCGTCGTAAAGGCTTAGGAGCAGCCCTTAATTCAGCAGCAATTTTCTTTACCACGGGCTTCACAGCAACCTTCCTAGTTTCGCTACCAAGGCTAGTAGTCTCGGTAGCGGAACCCTCCTTCAATGTCTCCTTAGGCACACGGTTAGGGCCGCCTACCCCAACCACAGTCCCCGTCCCCCCACCGAGGCCTCCTTCCTCGGCGGTGGGACTTTCCTTTGTTGCTGGACGAGTTGCCTTGCTTGCCGCCCTTGCCTGCAGGGTGTCACCGGTGTGTGGTGGAGTCGAGCCTTGAGTGGCCCCTCGCGGCCGGGCGATTGCTGGCGTGTCGATATCTGCACCAACGATCGGGATCCCATTTCCGTGCCGGACCCAACATCACAACGCACCATAGCCGCGTACGACCCTGCAAGAATCGGTGTCGCTGCATCCGCGATCCGTGCCTCGAGAGCCGACTTCACGACTTGGGTATTTCCGAGTGCTCGTGGGTGTCGAGGTCACACCCAAAAGCCCTCCAGGATCTGCAGCGGTGGGGGTCCTCGACGTGGCCACCATTTTAGTCTCGTTGAGGCTGCTGTTGATATCCCCCGCAGCCTCGTTGGTAGGAGTAAGAACTGAATGCGGCGTGTTAGCAGCCGGTTGCGAATCTGTCTCCACATCGATGATCAAATCCGTGTCCATGCACTCGCTGCACCGTGCCAAACTCCGTGAGGGTCGAGTCCAAGCACAAGCTGCGGTGTTTCGATCCCAAGAGACTCAACTCCGCCGCAGTCTCAAACCGACCCGTCTCCTCCACCTCATCCGGCTCCGCAATAACCTTAAGTGCAATCTGATTAAGGAGAGTATCGACCGCAAGGCTAATACTCTCTCCCACGATCCGTAGCTCCTCCGCTGTAGGTTCCAAGCCACCACTTTGTTTTCCTGGTGGTGCAGTGATGGTCGAGCCCGTAGATTTGGTGTTGTCGGTGTTGTCCTTCCCATTGGGGTCTTGAGCATCTTCCATGTCATGATCCCCATCGAACAATCCCTCTTCATCATCGAGGTCATCCACATCATCAAACTCATCACCATCTTGGTTGTCCCGTACGACTTTGTCGATCTTGAAAAAGATGTCATACAGAAATCGTCAACTCTAATCTCAGCTGTGTCCGGGATGTCATGGACGTCCGGCACATTCACCAACAAACGGACCACATCATTCTTCCTCATATATCTCATATCTACCCGCCGAGTTGAACCAATGATTGTCCCCACAGCCCACAATGGTAGAAAAGAGCGAATTTCATACGGAACGCCATAAACTAGCACCCACACTTTATGTAGTTTTCTCTTGGGCTTAATCTCCATGCTCCATTCTTCGAAAGCTAGCATTGCCTCATTGTTGTCTCGTCGGCACACGCTTAATTGCCAGCATGCGTTGAAGCTCAACTTGGCGAGGGAATTGGACAATGAAAGCATTCTCCTCATGCTCCCGAACTACCAGGTCCCATTTAACCGGGATCAGCCTTGCCATCTCCGAGCGGATGAGCTCCGCTGTTGCCGTTCCTTGCACCACCTTAACAAGGGCTGTTGCCGACACCTTCTTCGGCTGCACCGTAGGCGTCGAGTACGGGATGTGGAAGAAACCCGCACCTTGACCCGCTCCACCACGAACACAGCCGATGGTTTTGGACCTCGGAGAAGCGCACAATGCTTGGTGAAGTGATTGTCAAGACAAATCTCGCAACAGAGAGTTTTCTTCTTCTTCTTCGCTTTGGTTCGCCCTCAAGAGTTGGTGCCTTATGTTTCGTACATTGCTGCTTTCTGGGACGTCCTCCTGGTTTGTCGTAGCGACGGTAGCAGCCCCGGCTAGAACCGTGGTCCCCGCCTGCACCCGAGGCTGCGCTGCACCTAGTGCTGCTGAATGGACGCCGCCTCCGCGTCCTCTTCCTCTCGGGTGCACGAGGAACCGCGCCACCGCGGCCGACGTTGTGATCGCCTACCGGACCTGGCGGTGATGGGGATCGACCACGACCGCGACCCCTGCCCGGCCTTCCTCCGCCTCGTACCTGGGTACAAAGTTCCTTCGACGGTCCCCGCCATCACCGCCTGCTCCAGCTCCGGTCATGAACCTCGCATTCCCAGCCATCGCCGCCGACGGATAGGATTGTTGGCGTGGTAGGGTTGTGAACGTGCTATTGCCTCCTGTAGTTGTGTCTATGTGTGGGCCTTTTGGGCTGTTTTGTTTGACAGCCCGTTTGTGGTCCAGCTGCTGGAAAGTCGAATTCCTGATCCGTGGGAAATGCGGATCTCGCCGCGACGACGGCCGGTGAAGCCCCGGCGATGGCCGGTGAAGCTGCGTCGATGGCGTGTGCTTGCTCGGCAGCGCCTTGAGCAGGACATCCCCTAGAGAAAGGGCTGGGGATTTCCGCGGCTTCGGGAGAGGGCCTCTCCAAGGTTTGGGTCGAGGACCGATCGGCGGACGACGAATTAACCGGTCAATTGCCCGGCGGCGAGCCTTCTTGCTTGTCACCTCGGTCCACCCGGCGTCCGATGCATCCACTGGGGAGGTGGCGGACTCGCCGCCGAGGAGGTGGCTCGGCGTCTCCAAGGTCTTCCACTTCGCTTTCGGAATCTTCCGAATCCTCCTTAGTATTGGCCCGGAATCTGCCGTCGATTTCACGGCGGATCACACCGGGTACTTCCGATTGGCCATTTCCTCCAGTACCACGTCGATCTTCCGATCATCCGTGTTAGTATTTACCCTATTTCATCGTGATCAGGCAGCACTACCAGAGAGATGCCGGATCCGGCGATATCAGATCCTGGTCTTTTACTGCTTCTAGCTTTTTTTTTTTCATACTTCAAATTATGTTTCGAATTAGTAGTTGCGCTTTCCTAGATCTTTTTACGGACCACTCCAAAAGAAAATTGGCCCGGCCTCGGATTCCGATCTGGACTGGAACCTCAAAGGCCGTGGATACTCCATACACGACCGGCCAGGCCGGGCCGTCGCTGCCGCTCCGCCCTTGCACTGGTCGCTGCTGCCGCCCTGTCCTTGCCCGGCTACGTCGCTGCCTGTCCGCAGCCCCGTCCTCGCTTGGCCGCCGCCACCATCGCCTCCTGTGCCCCGTCCTCACCTGGCTAGGAGGTGGCGGCCAGCGAGGGCGGACCGACGCAGCGGCAAGAGGTGGCGGCGCAGAGGGGGCGGGGCTAGGCGAGGACGGGGCTTCTGTTCCGAGAGAACTCTAGGCTCCAATGGGTTGATGTAAAAAACCAGTCTGCTCCTGCATGTTGCTCTATGTATGGTCCTGTTTGGATCCATTGGTTAGAGTTAGATTGGGTTAGTTTTGCCAACTCTAACCCTCAATCCTCCAAACAGGATGGATTAGATTGGGTTAGATGCATCTAACCCACCCAAAAAGACTATCCTCTCCAAGGGGTGATTATTGGGGTTAGTTCTGTGGGACCACAGGGCCAGCCACACTCGATCCGGCGCACTAAAGTGGAGTCAACACTAAAATATTTTTATAGTGTATATTTGCGTAAAACATTGTATAGATAAATTAAATTTATCGTGTTTTAAATGTTTGGATCGAAAGTTGATTTGTTTTACTTATTTGTGAGGAGGCCACACAAGAGATGGCCACACAAAATCCGGTTGTAAATGAGTCAAAAGTAGCTTTTTGTCAATCTAACCCTAGCATCCAAACACATAAAAAGTTAGAGTTAGTTCAAGGGTTAGAGTTGGATAGACCTCTAACCGAGTTAGAGTCTCCAAACAGGACCTATATCTTCTACCTTGCAAAGGAATTTCAGTAAGTCCAAGAGCACTGATGGCATCATTAAAGGCTAGCATTTTAGCAGAGCAAACTTAATTACCGGGACAGCACCGGGGGTGGTATAGTGTAGGCCAGCATGCCGGTCATGAGGGGCATGCACTCGTCCTGGAATTTCGAGAATGCCAATATGGCTATCAACGGGATCGAAATGGGTGCCAATATCGGTAAGGTAATATCAATAGCAACACTGCTCTAACTGGGAAACCCTTGGATATCATAGATTCATCTCAGATTCGCTCGTTCTCTATATTCAAATGTGTAATTCATTTCGAGTTGCAACCATTGGTTTTGTATCGTGAGTTCATGATATGAGCGTTATCCCAGCATATTCAATGCAATGCAGCCGTAATTATCACAACCGATTGGACTCAACAATATTATGAGAGACTTTGACCAATCCTTGCCTCTGAAGTCTTCTAAGCAAGCCAACAATTATTAAAGAGTTGGTTTGTTGTTAGCTCTACTTATCACACAATTATGTCCTTGACGTGAATGGAACTTATTTGGATGAAAGGCTTTGTGAAAACAGACTTGTCCTTTTCCATTGGAAAACAAATCATGCAAAGATGCTGAATAATTGTTTGACGTGAACTGGCGTGTCACTAGGCAGTGATCGACATAGGGTTCTGCACGCGAGGATGCTGGACTGGTCAAGAAGGAGGCCCTCATAAATCTCGCTTCGACCACGATAAAACATAGGTGTTCAGGGGCACGTTTAGAAGATAAAACAAATGATAAATATATCAATTGAAATAAATGATCTTACCCATTCAACGTGCAGTATAATACTATGATTTCACAATGACAAATTAAAATTTTGATCTACAGCTGCGAGAGACATAAACCCTGCACCGAACTTATCAAAAACCATAATCAAGGAAGCATTATTAAGTATTTAACATGTCTGGAGAAACTATTGATAGCGAACAAAACGAGGACAACTATAACTAAACCACAAGTACACGATTTAGTCCTCTATAATAACATATACACCCTCACTGTGAATCAGTAGAGAATGAAAACGGAAAAAATATATGCAAAATCAGTTCTGTTAGAGGAATGAGATTGGGAAAAGGCACCCTATGGCACTATGGCCGGCGGATCCATTTATACTAGCTCAAGGAGCAAATCAGGATTTACATGATTACAATGATCAGGTACACCTGTTAGGATATACACGTACTATACGTCTATACGGAAAGCAAAGAGCTAATGCTGAAAAGGGCTTCGCTGCATTAACAAGCGCAAATGCAGAGGGCTCTTATCCGCTCTAAGCTAGCAGCCACAGGGTGCTAGTAGATTCTTTAATGTAACCACTTGGCGATAAGAACGTTTTTCTATTTGTTCAAGAAAATAAAGCAATATGTACATGTTATACCACGAATAGCTATTGGGATGAAGACGGTGACGAAAATTTCTGACGTACCGATCATATTCGAAAAACAAGAAATGAAAAAGCAATTATGTAAAAATGGAAAACGATACTGGAAATAGGAAAGTCCCGTCGGAAATTAAATTAAAACTGATAGAGCATATTTTCACTTGAATGGATGGTATAGTGTATTTGGAAAATTTTTATTTTTCAACTGTTGTTACCTTTGTCACCCAATCAACCCAAACCCAAACAAACCTTACCAGTATAAAACTAAGATTCATAGGGCTCAACTCCCTCCTAGTTATAGTTGCTTCGGTCATGAGTTCTACCCTATCATCTCTCGGAGCTATTAATATCTCTTACATCATGACATTCTGGTTTATTAAATTAATTATGTCCTTCTATGGTTATTTTGAACTCATGATATGTACACAATTTGGTTGTGCAAAGTGAATTGTATGATTGTTAAGGTGAGTTGCTAGCATAATATAGTTAGTAGTTTTGATCATATTTCGATTTCTGAATGATATCAACATGTTTTTGTATCGACAATTTTGTTTCAATTTTCAACAAATACCGATATTAATTTTGGCTTTAATTTCGACTAGAAAATTTAATAAGGAAATGATAACAATATTTTTTTTAATATTTGCAGTCGTTTTCATACATACGTACCAAGTCTCTCTATATATACCTGCCATAAGCTTCATATATCCATTGCGCCTTATCTCCGCTGCTCAGTAGTACGAGACTTCCCAAACTAATTAATCATGAAGATGTATGATGACCTTCTAGAGGAGATCTCCCACAAGGCCCACCCCGCGCACAAGCTCAAGCTAGTGAGCACGGACGGCCGGCCATTCCGGTGTGACGGCTGCATGGAGCCCGGCAGCGGCCATGGGCGGAGGTACAGGTGTGATTTCTGCGATTTTGACCTCCACATGAGCTGTGCCCTCCCAGTTCTGGAGTCCACACTAAAACATCATCTATACGGGGAACTCGAGTTCCAGTTTATCCACTACCCCCGCCTTCTGTCGATGCAAAGTTCTGCAACGCATGTGGTAGCGTAATGTCTGGATTCGTTTACCACTGTTTGGAGAAGGACATCAATCTCCACCCATGTTGCGCGGCCCTAGAGATGGAAACCGTTCTCCCGGACGGACACATATTGGAGCTTTGCATGGAAGCCAAGCAAAATTGCCTCTTCTGCTGTGAGAAGGGCCGCCCACCGAGCTCCTCCTCCCCACACAAGTTCTGGGTTAGAAAGGAGAAACTATGGGCGTACCGCTGGCGGCACGGCGTCAACAACGAGTACTTGCACGTCGCATGCATGAAGAAGATAGCTGCCCATAGTTGGCAGAAAACCTATCAGGACAGTCCCGGGGCGGTATAGTGGAGGCCAGCGTGCCGGTCATAAGGGGCATGCACTCGTCCCGCAATTCGGATAACACCAAGATGGCTGTCAATGGGTTCGAAATAGGCGCTAATGTTGCTAAGGTAATATCAGTAGCAACGCTCCTATAACTAGGAAACCCGTGGATCGGACTTGCATGATTACGGTTGGTCACTACCACTCTATCGAGCAAGTGATGGTATTTGTATGGTATATTTTATGTTTTGTCTGGCATTTGTATGGTCACTGCCACTCTATCGAGCTGTTTTGCATGTTTGCTTGAAATTATTCATGTATCTTTATATACATTTTTCTTTCTTATAATTCAAAACAATTGGTTTCAATTGTTAATATGAATTTGGCTTGATATATTCATCTCAGATTTGCCCGTTCTCTGTATTAATCTGTGTAATTCATTTTCAAGTTTTTGTATAGCGGGTTCACGATATGAGGGTTATCCCAGCTACAGCAGTAGCCAACAGCTGCAGCCATAATTATCACAACCGATTGGACTCAACAATGTCCTCAGAGACTTTGACCGATCCTATTTTCTGAAGTCTTCTAAGCAAGCAAATAATTATTTCTTGAAAGAGTTGGTTTGTTGTTAGCTCTTCTTAGTTGTCACACAATTATGTCCTAGATGTGAACATGACATTATTTGGATGAAAGGCTTTTGTGAAAACAGTGCTACGAATCGACTCATATTTAAGTTCCATAGACCTTTTCCATGGGAGAAAATAGGGGGTGTTTTCAGGTCCAAACTAATGGTCATTATTTTCCCTCAACTAATGATCATTGGTTGGATCTAACGGTGTAGATTAAATTTTAGAAGTTAATAACTAATGGCCATTAGTAAGGGTAATATTATCAAAATAATATGATTATAATACAAAAATTCATCATAACTAATAAGTTAGTCAATTTTTACACGAATTTGTTATAAGATATCTATTTTAAATTTGATTAATCATCATCATTATTATTGTAGTCAAATTTTAGTGTATTTAACACGAGTTTGTATGATAAAAATATATTAATTTTTAGTGTAATTACTATACTATCCTTGAACTAATGGCCATTAGTTGAGAAAAAATAATGACCATTATTTTGGACCTGAAAACCTCTCGAAAATAAACCATGCTAATTCACCAAATAATTGTTTGATGTGAACTGGCGTGTCACTAGACAACGATCGACATAGGGTGGCGCACACGAGGCCACGAGAGCAATGCGCATTGATCAAGAAGGCCGCAAGGCCTGACAAACCTAGTCGCTTACCAGCAAAACAGTAACACCAGTAATCCTGAATAAGCGTTGGAAATTTTGAGCAACTATTTTCAGGGGCAAGTTCAGAAGGTAAAAGAAATGACAAACAAATCGATTGAACTAGATGATCTTATCCATTCAACCTGTTGTATAATACTACGATTTACAATAACAAATTAAGTTTACAATTTTGTTCTATAGCTACGAGGGACAGAAAACCCTGCACCGAACTCATTATAAACCACAATCAAGGAAGCATTATTAAATATTAAACATGTCTGAAGAAAATATTGATAGCGAACAAAATAGGGACAATTATAACTAGACTACAAGTACATGGTTTATTCCTCTATAATAACAATATAACGTACACACCTCTTAGTGTGATCAAGGAGCAAATCAGGATTTACATGATTACAGTGATTACAGTGGTTTCTTGGTAACTGTGTGATGACACTCTCCATCGAGACTGGTCTAACGTGTTCGCCTAAGTGAAAGCCACGCCGTACCAGGGTATCTTTGTTATATTGTCTGTTGATCGCTGGAATAATCTTGAAGACCACGAGCGATACAATCATACAATAGTTTTTGTTTGCTGCCTACAACAGAATACAAGGTTTACCTTCTAAAAGAACCAAAACAGCTGCGAAAACACATGATCGTGCATTCGTGTGCAATGACACAACGATCCCGCAGGTACAAAAATTTTGGGTGTGTCTCCTTCGAAGGTGACTTAGATTTTCTTTATCTCTAAGTCACCATTTCTAACCATTGGATCTCAATTCAACTACCTAGATCTTTTATTCACTTGTGTAAAAATAAATGTTCTCTAAAAAAGAAAAATCCGCCTTAAAACTAATTTTTCTAGCAGTATGTCATTGTTCCAGTAGTATATTTTTATTGTTCTAAAAATCTGACTAAGACAAAAGCAATAAATCAGTTAACTTAGAACTAGCAAATATATATAAAAAAAATAGTGGAATTCAAGTTACACATGTGGACGTGGACCACATTTTATTTTATTTTATTTTTGTCTTGCACAACCTGTAAACTACAGTACTATATATGACTGTCAGAACAAGTGGCACGTGTTACTCCACTATATTTTACTATTCCTTACAATCCATGATACAGACATTTATACGGAACGTTCACCTTGGTCGATCGAAGAAAAGTAGCTGTGTGCTCTGCCCTGGACACGTCCTTGATTGTTGACCTCGGCACATAGTGTAACCTTCCTCCGTAACCACCTAGCCAAGAAAGTTCTTCGGTATGTCCATGAATACAAGCTATGTACCGATGATAAGTCTAATTAATACCATATATAAAAAAACTCTAGCGGTGATAAGCTTAATTAATATGCATTGAGTCTTGTTTGTGGTGCTCAGATCTCAGAAGTACCAGACTTCGCACACCAGTTAATCATGAAGATGTACGATGACCTTCCGGCGGAGATCTCCCACGAGGCCCACCTTGCGCATAAGCTCAAGTTGGTGGTGACCGCTGACGCCCGGCCGTTCCGGTGCGACGGCTGCATGGAGCCAGGCAGTGGTAAGGTGCGGAGGTACAGGTGCGATTTCTGCGATTTCGACCTCCACATAAGCTGCGCCCATCCAGAGTCCACCCTGAGACATCCTCTGCTTGGGGACATGGAGCTCGAGTTCCTCCTCCGCTCCCCGCCCTCCGTCGATGGAAAGTTCTGCAACGCCTGCGGCTACGTAGCGTCCGGACTCGTCTACCACTGGTCAGACAAGGACAAGGACATCAATCTCCACCCATGTTGTGCCGCCTTGAAGATGGAAACCGTCCTCCCGGACGGACACATGTTGCAGCTCTGCAAGGAAGCCAAACAAGATTGCCTCTTCTGCGGTGAGAGGGGCCGCCCGCTGAGCACTTCCTCCTCCTCCTCCTCCTCGAACAAGAAGTTCTGGGTCAGAAAGGAGAAGCTATGGGCGTACCGTTGGCGACACGGCGTCAGTGATGGGTACCTGCACGTCGCGTGCATGAAGAAGATAGCTGCCCAGCTCTGGGAGGAAACTTACCAGGACAGCCCCGGAGGCGGTGTGGTGGAGGCAAGCGTGCCGGTCATGATGGGCATGCTGCAGGGGCGCCGCCCGTCCCAGTATTCGGAGGACACCACCAAGATGGCTATCAACGGGTTTGAAATGGGCAGCAGTATTGCTCAAGTAATATCAGCAGCAACACAGTGATAAGCAGAACCAGGGAACCCTTGGAACGGACATGCATGATCACGATCGGTCAGTGCTGGTCTATCGAGATAATGATGGTATTTGTATGGTACAGTGTTTGCTTTGTCTGTGTCACTATATGTTTATATGCAATTTGCCTTTTTTATATAATTCAAATCAATAAATCAATACCAGATTCGCTTGTTCTCTGTATTTAACTGTTTAAGTGAGGCATTGTCTTTTTTTTAAAAAAAAACTTTTTTGGAAGGAAACACGCCCACGGGGGCAGGGGCACTGCGGCACCAACTATTTTCCAGGCAAATGTTATGGTGTTCCTTAAGCTACAGCCATACATTCAATCCTCAGTGGCTAAAAGATCAAACCAGAAGTTATCATTCAAATATTTTGGCCCATTCAAGATTCTGGCCAAAGTGGGTGCAGTAGCGTACAAATTGGAATTGCCACAATCTAGCAGAATCCATCCGGTTTTTCATGTTTCTCAGCTGAAAAAACACATTGCTCGGGAAGTTGAGGTAACTCCCGTGTTACCAGATACAAGTTCCTGTTCAAGTGTTGCAGCGAAGAACCGATGGTTGCCCAAGTGAAGATTCAATGGTCCGGAATGGACAACTCCTTGGCGACTTGGGAAGATGAGCAAGCAATCAAGGAGAAGTTTCCGCAGGCACCTGCTTGGGGACAAGCAGTTTCTCAACAGGAGGGCAGTGTCAGCACCTCTGCTGATACTGGCGGGACGAACAGGCGGAGCAAAAGGATCAGGCACGGGAACCTGCGCGTGACTGGGTCAGAATGGGCCTAAGGCCATGTAAGAGTCAAGGCCCAAAGCGAGTGCGTGAATTCTCTATTTAACTGTAGCGAGAGAAAGGAGAGACCAACATTATTGTAACAGCGCCTCTCCTCGCTGCTTCGTCTATCTTCTTCCCCAAGTTGCTCTGCTTCCTCCCCAAACTCGTAAGTCTTAATCCCTGCTTCGATCCTAACAACGCCGCTTACCTCTTCACCGCTGAAAACATCATCCAAGATATCCAGTCCATGTTCTCGGGCACAAATGTGGAACCTTTATCATTTAGTTCTTGCGAAAATTGTCGATCGAAATTAAATTCAAGCAGCACATGAAAAAATGTCTTGAGGATTCCACATATCGCACAATTAGCTAAGTGCTCAATATGCTTCCATAGTTTTTCGTGAAATTCTCAAGAAGAAGACACGGACTTTTTTGTGGAACATTTTGCTTCCATAGTTTTAGCCATGGCAGATCTCGATTAGATGCAGAATGAGAACCTCGAGCCATAACATGATCCGTGCATTGTGCCTCGCTAGTAGATAGGTTTTTGTAAGCCAATTTTATTGTATTTAGACCATGTCGTTCACCAGAACAAGCCCGAAAATCTTCTTGGGCTCGCACCAATGGAATTCTCTTCACTGCCTGGACGTCCAAACTTAGCGGATTCTGATTCAAAGCTGTCTCATTTGGTCATTCCACCTTCTGCCATCATCGTCTGTATATGACTATCAAAACAGGTGGCGTAATCCACTGCAGGAGATAGTTTATACAGAAGGTTCACCTCCACCAATCGAAGAGAGCACACATTAGAAATTTGATCCATGTAGCACACATGTGCTCTGCCAATTGACCTCGTCAAGTACCTAAACTTAGCAGCCACAGCCCACAGAGTATCAGTGCCTAATCCACCTACCAGTGACAGTTTCTTCTGTGTGTTCACGAAAAATGAAGCAATACATATACAGCGAATACCAAGCTATACATACACCGGTCATAAGCTTAATAAGCATAGCGTCTAGTCTGCACTGCTCAGAACTCAAAAAAGTACTAAGAGAATTCGCAAACAAGGTAATCATGAAGATGTACAATGACCTTCCGGTGGAGATCTCCCACAAGGCCCACCTTGCGCACAAGCTCAAGCTGGTGGTGACCACCGACGGCCGGCCGTTCCGGTGCGACGGCTGCATGGAGCCAGGCAGCGGCGAGGTGCGGAGGTACAGGTGCGATTTCTGCGATTTTGACCTCCACACAAGCTGCGTCCATCCAGAGTCCACTCTAAAACATCCTCTGCTTGGGGACCTGGAGCTCAAGTTCCTCCTCCACTCCCCGCCCTCCGTCGATGGAAAGTTCTGCAACGCATGTGGCTACGTAACGTCCGGACTCGTCTACCACTGGTCGGAGAAGGACAAGGACATCAATCTCCACCCATGCTGCGCCGCCCTGAAGATGGAAACCGTTCTCCCGGACGGACACATACTAGAGCTTTGCAAGGAAGCCAAGCACGATTGCCTCTTCTGCGGTGAGAGGGGCCGCCCATCGAGCCCCTCCTCCTCGCACAAGTTCTGGGTCAGAAAGGAGAAGCTATGGGCTTATCGCTGGCGGCACGGCATCAGCGAAGGGTACTTGCACGTCGCGTGCATGAAGAAGATAGCTGCCCAGAGCTGGGAGCAGACCTACCTGGACAGCCCGGGCGGCGGTGTGGTGGAGGCCAGCGTGCCGCTCATGAAGGGCGTGCTGCAGGTGCGCCCGTCCCAGAGTTCAGAGAACGCCAAGATCGCGATCCACGGAATGCAAATGGGCGCCAGTATTGCTAAGGTAATATCAGCAACAGCGGAGTGATAACTTGGAACCCTTTCCCTCCTTGGATCGGACATCATGGTCACGGTTGATCAGTGCCGCTCTATCGAGCTAATGATGATAATAGTATTTCTATGGTAGTATATTGTTTGCTCTGTTTGGTAATATGTCAACTTTGTTATGCGCAATTGCTTGACTTAGGCATTTCATATTTGCTTGAGCTTTATTCGTGAATCACTATCAACTGTTTCGCTTCTTTATAGTTCAAGTCAATTTATCCATTCAGAATCTCTAGTTCTCTGTATTCAACAGTGTGAGGTCATCCATTCCTTTTCCCGTGAAAGAAGATTTGCCTGTAACCATTGTTTGATAGGGAAATGCTTCAAATACGTCATACCTTCCCTCTTTTCTTCTCTTCTTTTTCGGGCATAAGAATCACAGACCGACTCCCTCTAAAATATACTCGAGAGACTTTTACCAGTTGTTGCCTCGCAGTCGTTTGTTTCTCGTCAGCTCGCTTATTGCGTGATTACGTGCTGGACGTACAGGAATTCTTTGGATGAAAAACTTCCTGATAAGACTCATCGATGCTACGAAACAATTTTTATATTTAGATTCAGTAGACCTTTTTAATGCACGCCGAAAGGCCCTAGGATCATGCCGCGACCACGATCAAAGTTGGCCTACATGTCGAAGCCATGGATTAACATCTTCTATGCGGACAAAGTAGGTACCAACAAACAATAATACTAATAATCCGGAATAGATTTGAGTGAAAATTTCGACAACTATTTCAGAGGCAAGCTCAAAAGGTAAAACAAAAGACGAACATATTGATTGAAACAGAGGATCTTATCCATTTTTGTATATAATACTATGATTTTACAACGGCAAATTAAAATTTCAACTGTGTATGATACATGTCAACAAATCCAAAGTCGTGGGACATCAAACTACTACACCGAATGAATGCACCCATAACGCTAACCTCCACGCCAGCTTTCCTAATAATTGAATTGAAGCTTATCTTTGTATGCATTCACCAACCGCAGGCCGCTGGGTCTGCTTTCCTACATGCTTCTATAGCTACGGGGGACAGGAAACTTCGCACCCCAAACTCATAAACCACAACTAAGGAAGCATTATTAATATTAAACATGTCAAAAGAAAACTATTGATGGCGAACAAAATGGGGACAATTTTAACTAAACTACAGGTACATGATTCAGTCCTCTATAGTAACATACACCTCCCACTGCGAATCAGAAGAGAATGAAAATGGAAAAAAGATATGCAGGATCAGTTTTGCCACAAGACAACTTCCCCCAGCAATTAAATGATGAACAGAACAAAATGGGGGAAGGAGGGAACATAAATGGATTTTACAGAAGCAAAGAATAACTTACATGTGGCGGTATACTATTATATATCACATGGTGCTCGGAATCAGCATGATTGGAGCACAAGCGGACCAACCCAAGTGCTAAACATATCACTCAAGGCCACTTGCACTTCACCCGAACCATGTTCGCAGCTTATGAGGCCAGCAAGGAGGGGAAAGAACTGGCCAAGGTTCTTCTCGAAAGACAAGTCTCCCAGGCCACTGATAGCTTGCAGGGTTGAGACGACAAGAGGTGCACGGGCTGCAAGCTCTCTCCGCTTTGATGAACCGACAGGAATAAGCCAGTGGCCAAGTGGCTGTGTGCCACTGGAAAGCTGAGCAGGTCTTGCTGTGCTCAAGTATACCTCTAGGACCTCCTTGAACAAGCCAATAAGGTGGCCTTCCACCACCTCTACACTCCCTTCATCAGGCGATCTGTCCAAGAATATGTTCTGGAGAATAGTGAGACACAGCTGGTAGGACTCATTCTCAAGGCGTAACAACGGTGGATCCTGCATTTGGGTCATTGAGCCCAATTCCTGCAACTTGGACCGCAGGTCATGATCACTGTTTATTTTGTGAGCATGAGTGGCAACAACATGCAAGGCCTCAAAGAGGATAACTGTGTTCTGTGCTGACAACTGGGTTCTGTACATATTATATACCTCCATGACAGCCTACACAAAAGAAATGTATGAGTAGATACAATAGGAATCAGACAAATAAAGACAACCACATTCTTTACCAACCAAGCTAGCTAAAGCACAGAACACAGGTTTGCAAATGAAAAAAAAAGTTTTACAGAGGCAAGGCAATATATCAGATTTGTTTTGCACAATGAAGTCCCGTTGCCTTCCCGCAAAAAAAAGGTCCAGCTGCCTAATGTTGAAGTAAAAGTTATACACGGGACTGAGGAGCAATATCATTAGGAGCCAAGAATATGTGACTCTGGATATAGGAAGGTACAGGAAAATTAGCTTGTACTCCCTTCGTTTCAAATTATATGACGTTTTAGCTTTGGTCATGTTGGCCCATACCCGGGAGCCATGGCCCAACCGGGGGAATCCTTGCTGCACCCCAAAAGCTAGCCCAAGAGGTGAGAGACTCCCCGTATTTAAGTTGGTCCAACCCCCCCCCCCACATACACACACACAACCAATGTCGGACTATTTCCAACAGGTCACAGGATTTAAGGAGATGTGAAAAAGTGTGTTGCACAGAAAACAAGGAGAGAGATAGAGATATAGATGTATTGGGAAGAGGAAAAGGTGCATTGGAATGCGAGGGTGTCTTATAATTTGAGAAAACTAGATGACTCTAGAGTGTCATATAATTTAGAACGGAGGGAGTACATTAACTAGGTTCCTCCAGGCTACAGCAGAAACATATTTATCAGTAAACAAGGGTTTTTCTTAGACCTGCTAACCAGATTGATTAAATCATCAAATCCCGATCTAAACACAGTGTGATATTGGCTTACTTTTTTTTTCCTGTCTACCAATGTACCTCCCTCTGTGTTAACATGCCTAATTGCCAATCAGCTCAGGTTTTGTTGCCCGGTATGAAGAACACAGGAACATAAGACTAAAAAAATTGCTTCCAGAAGTAGGAGCAAATAGAAATTCACTGATAAAACAAAAGTTCTACCAAGAAAATACAACTAACCTGAATCAGTAGGAGTTGCACAGCAGCTCGACACTTGGCATCACCAATTGCAAAATATAGGTTTCTTGATCTAGACGCTTCTTCATTTTCCTCCTCTGATGGTTGATTTTCGTCCTCTCTTTTATCTGAGGACCCTCCATTTTCTGTGGGGGCAGTTTTCCAAGTATGATCCTGATGCAATATAAGAGAAATCTGGAAGTGTCTCGGTGGCTGCTTCTTTCAAAGACAAAACAACCTCTTGCCACTTTTCATCCACGAACATGGATCCTGCACTGCTCATCAAACGAACGAAAGCAGCAATACCGATACCAGCAAGGCTCTGATGAGGGCGCTTTATGAAACTTGTCAAGAGCGAGAGAACCTTCTTTAGAAGTGGATTAACAGTGTCATAGAACTTAACAAATAGATCTACAACTAACTGAAGTGCCAAGGTGCATGTCTCGTATAGCCAGGCATCTTGGTCAAGCTCTGCAGTATCATTTTCCACACTTTGTCCTTGAGGAGAACTACCGGATGGATCAATAGCATGGCGTACATAATCAAATATTGGGAAAAGCACTGAATCGAACACCTTCTCCCATAAAGGCAGAGAGAAAAGATGACCGTGATTTCGTAATGTGTCAAACAGTACTTGCAAAGCACTTTTTCTGATTTCAGGTCTCAAATCAAAAGTAAGTTCAGACAACCCTGCATCGAGTGAAAAGTATGTCACATTACTTGTAGCATTGTAAATATATCATGAAAGCAGTAGCAAGGTTAAGATAAAAACAAATGGGAGAAACATAATTACCTGCTAGTAAAGGAAACCAAAAGTGTATATGGTCCTCCTTATCAACAAGAGTTTCATGCTTTCCATCATTGGTCAAATGAGGTGACGGTGGGTTACTGTTTGACGTGGGATTCTCCTTCAACCTCGAGGATCCAATGTCACCTTCAGCCAACTTTGCCGCGCAGAATCGAAGAAAGCCAATTGCATTAAGGCTTATATCCTTGTTAAAACGACTATTGGTAAATGCAATAAGACAGTTCACACAATCGTTGAAAGTCGTCGACTCAGTCTCAGTAATGTAGGGAAAGTACTCCCGCAAAATCTTCTCAATAATTTCAAAGGCTAACAATACAATATTTTTGTGGTCATCGTATGATGCCGTCGCAAAAACCTAAAAAGAATGTACAGCAAAGATTCATGCTCAGGAATGGGAATAATAACATTCTAGACGCTCCATATCAAAATAATGTACATGTGCAAGTAAAAATGCCATACCATAAACATGCTCTTCCATCCTGATTTCACATGATTAACACGAGCCAAGACCATTTGAGAGACACATCTAATGATTAGCTCTCTAATCTCAACCGCCCGGCTCTTCCTCATTACAACAACGAAAGGCTTCATAAATTCATTTTGGAAATTGTAGTTAGCCAATTCTTCCCGCTCCAGGAACTTCATTGCCAACTGCCGTAATGAGTCCATAGCAAATATTGCAATTGAAAGATTTTCTGAGCAGCCAATGGTGACAAAGAATTCAGACAAGACATGCCATATGCTTGACCAAACAAGCCTGATCCGGTTCATATTGTAATGCCTAAAGGGGAAAGAAAAAAGAAATAATACCATGTCAATGTCTATGAGCTGGAATTAATGTGTAAAGAAAATAGTGCAATGTATTTCTAAAATGAAGCTTTGGATCCCTTACGCTATCTCGACAATTTTAGTCAGACTGAAAACACGGGGATCAGATGCAGACCGTAGTTCCTCCATTGAAACCTTGCAGAGAGCCTTCACAAAATCGATTATGCCCTCGCTGTTGAGCTTTTGACTTCTTACGAATACACGGTTCATTTCAGCCATCCCAACTTGTTCCAAAAGGTTTGTCACCTCGTTATTCATTTGGTCAACACCAGAAGCTTTACCACCCACACCAACACTGTCGTAGGAACCTCTTTTGGAAGCTGAACTAGCATTAGGTGCCTTCTTTTTCAGAACAGGAAGAATTGATGACTTGGACTGTTTTGATTTATCAAGGTCTGGCTGCTGCAGTGCAAAGAAAGTAGCATCTGGAGGTGCTCCTTCTCCAACAAGATGTAGATTTTCAAAACGAGAAACACAGGTTAATATATGCTCCCATGCTTCTTGCAAGTAATTTCCATCTTCATCGGCTATTAACAACATTGCCTGAGAGGCAAATCACGACCACAACAACAAAAATATGAGAATCAGAAGTGTTTATAATGATGCTCAAACTAAGATAAGGCAAACTCAAATTATGAAACAAATGTCACAGATTTGATGAATCACTTTGAATGCAAGGTTATTGTCCCATTGCAACACACGGGATATGTTTTAACCTACTGGAGACAACCAAAGGAAATAATTTATCAACTTATATGGGTTTTCAACTTTAACTGGATGTACCTCATGCCACATGTAATCATCAAGAAAAAAAACCTGTTAAGAAAGGAGCGTGGACATCTTTCACAGCTGAGATATATATCCTCCCTCTTATTTCATCTTTGCCTGAACTATGCAACCATGTTTTTAAATGCACATCGGAATTATTTCAATAACATCATGTGAGCGCAAAATTTTGGTTTCTGTTACAACGCACAAGCACTTGCATAGTTTCAAGAAAAAGCACTTGCAGTATTTTTTGAAGAGCACCACTATATGTACATCTAAATTGTACTACCCACATGTACGACCAGTGATAATCAGCTTTTAGCACCAGCAGTTATCATTAGACTTGCATTAGTCGTAACACCAGGTCAGACAACCCAGACGTACTCACAGCACTTGCATTTTTTGAACTGCCTCCACCTGGAAGGATGGATGACATGAAAGTAGCAATAATACCACATGTTTGGTACATTCAGGTGTGCAAACCTAGCAGACGTAATCGAGAAACCAGCACAAGTCTCCAAAAACATTACTGATCCGTATATAACAAAATACTTCTCCAAAATTTATACTTCGACAGTCACAAACAAAACCAAGCTCTAATCGTCATAGCGTCATTTTATGATGGTTTATAACCGTATACTAGGAATATAGATAATGCTCCTAATAGTGGGATAGCAGATGACTTAAAACATTTACATCTTAACAACTATAACGAACCTTAATGGCTTCAATATTTTTCTGCTTGATATCAGCAGCCGAGTGAAGTGATGTAAACTTGGCAAGTGAAGTAATAAAAGCATCTCTCTGAGTCTTCATCGACATGGCTGCAGTAACATGGATTGCACTGCGAAACCCTTCAAGACACTGGGATATGACAATCTCATCATCACTCCGATCAAGTGGAACACTGAAGGCAGCAAGCATAGGTGCCCAGCAAACCTCGACCATGAACTTCAAAACAACTACATCTGTGGCTGGATAAAACACTGACCTAATTGTTCATAAAAAGGTACCAGATAAATCATTTATACAACAAATGAAACCAAGACAGTACCAGGGCATAAAATAATGGGTATTAAGAAGTCAAAAAATGTTCTAGCAAAAAAATCATCTTAATGTAGCGATAATCATCATGTCAAAAGGTATTACTTACTCAGACATGCGGGCCTTTTCTTTGAATTGCTCCTGCATATGCTTAATGAGGTCATCACTCGTCTCCATAAGTGAACCACGTTTGCGTACGACAATGTTAAGAATGTTATCTAATCCAAGAATTTTGTTAGAACTTGTTGATTGTTGCTGATGGGGAACAAACTCGTCTTCTTTCATCTTAATTTCTTTTTTCCAAATCCTTTCATACAAGGATCTCATAAATTCTTCTGGCAGGTCTTTTCCATCATCAATACCACGGTTGTTTCTGATGAAATCTTCTGGTGACATCTGCATCAAACAATACATTACAATATTGTTTAAAGTATCTCAATAAAAAGTACCTTCTGGCAACAAAAAATGGTACCTTAATTTTGACCATTGGGTTATGTGCATCAGTATTCAGCATTATGACTGAATAAGCAAGGACATAAGCTGTATCTGCACTGGAAAAAGCCTTTGGGTTACATTTGCAGTAACGCTCTGCAAACTTTTCCATTATCCGATCAATCTTTTGAGCTTCTCCAGGCAACCTGAATCCTTGAAGAAAAGTTCTAATTGCTTCGTCGAACTCCATTCCTTGAAAATCAAACGAGTCCACATATGCATGCATAACTTTGAGTGATAAATCTTCCCTTTCCCCTAAATAATCACCAATCATAGTCTTGTTCAAGCCAGAAGCAGTTTTTAGGAAAGCAGCTATTTCCTCAGGAGACTCCCCCACCTTGCTGGCATTTACTAAGAACTCAATTCCCTTCTTAGGCTTCCGATTAAACAAAGAGATGCCTTCCTGTTAATCAGACAAAAATAAATAAAAATGTATAAGAACAAAAACGTATCAACAAAACACAATGGATCTGCAGCATGTTGAAAGAACAGCATTGAACACATTCCACATTCCACCAACAATATAGAGACAAAAAACTTATCGATAAGTTCATCCACCTGAAGCTCCATTTTGTAAGCTCGACGTTGCTCCAAAGATGCAGCCTCTGAAATCCCATTTGATAGCTCAGAATGAGAATCAGATGCTTCACTAGACTCGTCTCCGTTGTTGTCCATCTGCTGAACTTCATTACCACCATCAGTATCATTCTTCTCAGCTTCTACTGTAGGGGAATCAGGATCTGGAATGCGTAGCTGCTTATTCATCCAATCTCCCATGGATCTCAGAATAGCAACTAAGCATTTCATTGCTTCACTTTTCATTGCAGTATCCTGAGGCGGTACCAATGTGGTAGCAACACCAGCAGGAGGTCCTTGAGCTGTCTTTAACAGACCATTCACCATCCTGTTGATTAAAAAGGTAATCTCAGAATAAAAATAGTGAAATCAACTAATCCTTAACTAGAGTACCAAGCCCAATGAATGGTTTAGTACCTCTCAAATATGTTTGATGAGTGGACATCACAGTCATAGTTAAGGAAAATATCAACCAAGATTTGGGAATCACCACAAAGCTTCTCCAAGAAACGAAGAACAATCATCTTTGCCTGAAAATTTGGCTGAGCAATATTTTCCAAAACTCTCAAAATGATCATGGGAAAGAACACTCCAATCTCAGCCTTCAATCCTGGTCTAAATCTTGATACCAAACTAATAAATATAGAACAAGATAACTGAAATACAATCATATGTGATGAGGCACAGTTCTTCAAAAGTGACAGACATAAATATTGCTTGATAGCACCAAGAAACCTGGACAGGTTGAGAAAAATGTTAGACCAGATAGAAATTTTACAGGAGAACGAAAAGCAATCCAGAAGACTGTTGCCTTGATAGAATGGCAACAGGACTACAGCGCATAAATAGCAATAACCAATAATAACAAGTTCATCTACAGAAAGAAGAATAAAAAACGCACATCATAATATGGCATAGAGGAGAATAAAGATCCTTAATGACAAGTTCACCTGCAGAATATTGTTATACAGTGGTAGCAATCTCTCTAGGTAGGTTTCTGTGGCAATCCATATCTCCAAGCTCAATACGCAACAAAAACAAATGCATGCAGATCGTAATATAGCATAGAGAGAAGAATAGTGATCCATAAAATGTGCAAAAAAAAACACTCCACAAAATCAACAAAAATGGCAACAGTTTTTTATATCACTAAGCCCATCAAGTTTAGGGGTTTCATAAGTAGTAGCTGCTTGTTTCTCCTACTAGCACAATAATTTGTTTGTGAAGGAGGCTTATCATGACTGCCCAACAATACATGTAGACTTTGTCACTGCAGATATTATTATCACAGGAGTGTATCACAATTCTATCATTCAATTTGTGACAAAACCTAGTTAATCCAAGAGAAGAAATATCACATGTCTGACAAAATCTAAGCATAAACATGTTCCTTACTGGCAATTCCCACAACGTTCTTCAAGCTATTCATCATTTCTCCTTTATGTAATTTCAGTTGTTAAATTCAATACTAGTGCTATTTTTTGTGAAGGATCACAATGGTACCAGAAAGAGCAGGAATGAACTAAGGATACAAAATGACATGAGAGCATGAAGTTCAGAAAATAATGAATTGGCTTTGGAGTAAGACTTGATTTCAATAAATGGGCTTTGGAGTGAGACTTGATTTCAATAAATTCACAAGAGGAGGTCAGGAGTCAAGCTAACTAAACAATTCCAAACTATGACAAAATATTTTTTTAGCCTTGAGATCATTATGGAGCAGCAATTTAGGTACATCTATGTGATATAACTAATAACTTTCAGCTCGACTTCATTTGTTCCAGATAAACAGATGACATAGATAACGCCAAATACTGGACTAACAAATGACATAGATAACACCAAAGGACACACAACATAGGCCTATAATTCATACTGGCAATTTGTAGCACATGAATTATAACTACAGTAAGTCACAGATTCAAGCTGTTGGAAAGTGGGAATTGCAAATGTTTATCGCTGTAGCCTAAAAAATATAGTCAGACTAGTGCTCGTATTGTGTCAAGAAATGCCAACTCTGGAATCAACCTTGTTAAGCTAATATTTACAAGAATAAGCAGAATACTCGTATAAAAAATGCAGTTAGATTAGAGCTCATATCAGGTGAAGTTCAATAGAGTTCTTTCAAAATCGAAGCTGGAATACTCATCAATCTAACTACCGCCCATGTCATTTGTAATTTCAGTACTCTTAGTAAGCTGGAATTCCGACTGGAAACTCCCTATTCTAAGTGGTTAGTAAGCCTGGTGTTCACATAGGCATGGGACTACAATCTACAGATCGATCCAACAGTATTATTATCAATGCCTAACCTTTTCAGGGATTGTTGGTTTAAACATCATCTACTCAATAAATTGTCATTATACAACTTTTCAGTTTCTATACATTAACGTGGTGCACCAAAGATCATTCAGTACAGTTAACAAGCTTTTGACTGGTTCACAAGATCTTCAGTCAAAAGTGGTAGATCAAATTTTCAGGCAAGACTGTACGTACCTCTCACTGGTCCGGAACACAGCTCCAGCATTTTCAAGCAAGATCTTAAGAAGCTCAAGAGCAAGGATTTTCCCCGCATCACTATTGGATCTGCTGGAGCATCCTTGGGTGGTGTCTTCATAGAAAGCTTACACAGTGCCCGGAAGACTAAGAAAGCATCCCTACGCAACTTATTACCAATCCTCACATCAGAATCATCCTCCAACGTGCCCACCACTGCCCCCTCCACACCAAGCTCGTCTTTACGACCCTCAATTGCTGTTTTGTACATGCTAATCTCCCAGTATTTGGCATCAAGCATGTCCTTATCTGTCGAATCAAGTAAATCTGCAGGGTTCGCCCCTTCCTCTGCTGCGGCTGTCGTCTCAAACGCACCATCATGGGCCACGGTTGTTCCTGCTGATGATGTTGTTCGTGCAAGAGGTGTTAGTGCACCATCAAAGTCCCCAATGATCTTTGAAATGAATCCCTGTACAACATTGGGGTCAGCAGTTGGCGAGGAACCAGAACCAGCATCAGGAACCTCAATCACATCAGCCACGACTATGGGCTGTACAGGCACGGTTGATGAGTCAGCCTCCATGCGGCGAAACACGATCACCAGCATCTGCACAAGCGACGCCTTGGCAGTGGCCTGGTTGACGGCACTGCGGCTCCCTAGGTACATATCATAGCACGCGCGCACGGCGCGGAGCAGGCAGTCACCGTGGAGTCGCACCGACGTGGATGTGACCGCTGAGAGGAGCGTCTTGAGGAGGAGGAGCTCAATGTGCTCGTCGTCGAGGCCGAGCGAATTGCAGGCGGCGTCGAGGAGCGAGGCAACAAGCTGTGCGGAGGGGTCCCCAGACGGGTCGGCCTCGCCATGGATGTAGGAGTGCGCGATCAGCCGGTGGAGGAGCTCGAGCCCGGCCTCGGTGAGCTTGCTGCTGCCCGAGCCGAGCGCGGAGATGACGGGCGCAAGGAGCTGCTCCGAGTCCGCGAGCGAGAGGCTACGCAGCGGGCCCGGCTGTGAGGACGAGGAGGTGGGCGTGGAGGGAGATGAAGTCGGGGTGGAGGGCGCCTGCGCCTCGGCTGGCGGGGGCTTCTGGAGGCGTTCGAGGAGGGACTTGGCGGTGTGCGAGAGCTTGGAGTGCGCCTTGTTCCGCCACGAGGCGTTCTTGATGAGCTTCTCGAGGAAGGGCGTGAAGGCCTCCACCAGGCGCGGATCAGACTCCGGCGGGGACGGCGGCGGCGCCGCGGCAGCGGCCATTATTCCACGACGGGATCCGGTGGCCGCGGCCGCGCCGCGCCAGGTGGATCTGGATCTGGGCGGGGGTTTGCGGTGGTTTGGATCGGGAGTGGGGGATCGGAGAGAAGACACACACTGGGGAGAGAGAGATGGTGATCGCGTGCGTAGATTTGCTGGGGTGCTTGGAATCGATGGATCTATTTCCACCCAGTGACAGGTGGGGAAGAAGAAATCCGGGACCCAACCGTCGGTGTGATATTAGTGGATGTTACTCCATTGCAGCCTGGCAAGCCCAGCTATAGGCTGAATACGCAGGCGATCGATCGAGGCGAAGAAGATGCAAAGCGCCAGGAGTGAGCCATTGGTCCATGGAAGCCGATGCGGGATGAGCGCGGCTGTAAATCGGGCCTGTGATGAGGGCGGAGGACCCAGGTGACAGATGCACCAGTCCATGGGCCGGATGCTAGGCCATGGGCCGCATTTCATTCGCTCTCTCTATCAAGGAAAAAACCGAATCCCCATGGAAATGGAAATGCTGCTGCTACGAGTCGCCCCAAGGAAATGACAATGAATATTAAGCTGCTTGTTGTTTGCATCTTCAAAGTTTACCAAATATGCAGTTGTTTGCATCTACAAAGTTTGCCAAATATGCAGATCCGCGTAGACCTCATAGCACTCCTAATAGTAGCAAGAGTTATCATAGTCCTCACCTACCACGCATCCCACAATGCCGTTTCTGCCATATGCAATGCCGTTTCTGCCATATATTTCTGGTCGAATGAATTATGCCATGTCAGAACGTCAGTAACCAAACTGCGCGTTAATTATTTTTGACTAAAAAATTATGTGAAGTCTTTGCAAAAAAATATTATCATGATGCGAAGTGTCCATTATTAACAGCGTGAATCAATAATCCTACCATTGTCAGCACAAGCATTTGAACTTTTTTTCGAGAAAAAGTTTTAGAGCATCCAAAAAGGGTACGGTGCATATGCTTGAACATTTAACTAATTTAGGTCTATGTTATGTTTCATTTTAAAAAAGACATGAGACTTGTACACTTTGTGATGAAGCGTGTGTTCACTGGATGCGTGGTGGGGCCTAATTTAACCAGATTACTTTGCTTTTAGTTTTACTGGGATTGAACCACCATCCGGGCATGAAAGACATAGTGAAGCCTGAAGGGAGCAAGGTATATATGGACAATATATTTGTAAATGATGGAGCGTTTTTATGGTACACTACTTTTAATACAGAGCCATTCATTCCTTTTGATCCAACGGTCCAAATTAATTGTTATCATCTTAACTCCCATCGTGATAATTGGTAATTCAAGGTATAACAGATTCAGTAATGACAGTCCGTAATCCAACGGTCCAAATTATTTTGTTACCACATCGCAACTTGAGGTGATATAATGTATCGTAAAAGAGACCAAATGAGTACCAATGTGTTTTATCATCAAAGTGAAGTTTTACAATATATTATTTCACCAATATTGTGTCCAAAAGGTCATTTATCTGCGAGCAGCTAAAAGTTCACGCATCTACTCATAGAACGAATAAAGTTCCTAGTTATATATCTATCGATCTTAATCTAGTTATATATATCGCTCTTGAAGATATCAAATGCGATATATATGTGTGAGCAAATAATTAAATGATCAAAACCATCATTTTGCAGAGTCCTACACGCCATTGTTAGTATGTAAACATCGAAGACTGATCATATATTGATTCATTTTTGTTTCCGGAGACTGTTTGGGGTTTACTAATTAATTAAAAAGCTAGCTGCATTGTTAGCTTACATGTGGCATTATTCTCTTAAATAACACATTAAGTCAGCACTTTTATTGTTTTATAGGCAGGTGTGTGGCACGCATATATTATTAGCATTATTACTAACACATCATCGCTTACTACATTGATGAATTGTACGAGACGTTTTTTCTGAACAACAAAACAATGGCACATGAAATCATAGCAAGTTTATAACAGACGTACGCACTATATATGCAGAAAAAACTATATATTAGAACCATCGACAATTGATTTGACTGCATATATGCTTTCTGAAACTGAAAAATGTAAACATCAAACGGGGGAATCAGAAATGTGTATTGTGTCTGATTTTAAAGAACTGCACAAACTTCCACTTTTCAACGACACACTGGAAACCGACCCCAGGAAACAGGGGCATACGTAGGTCTACAAGCAACAACAACTGTGACATGCAAACTATGGTCGTATAGTCAAAGTTTATGCTTGACTGACTTACCAAAACCATATGCCTTTTCCGTCTCTTCAACTCAAAACTGTGGGGCCAGTCATCTAGTACTCTAGAGTAGTTCATATGATTCGGAAATGAAAAGTGATTTGTCATATACTAAACTCCAGTAACAACTTTTTAACCACATAGATTAGTTTTCCTTGAGACGAAAATGTAATCTTCTTTTGAGGTTGAGATTTCAGAAATGTTAACTTATTATGCCTATAAATATAACACAGGTGTCAAATTCATCTTTAGCCCATATGCATCATCAGAATGAACAACAAAAGTGTCAAAATATTAACTTGTTGAAGAGAGAGAGAAAAATACTCCTACTAACCACCACTTGTGATATGCATGCACCGGAAACACAAGAAACACATATGGCAGATATGAGAACATATGTAAATTTTGAACAATTAGCAGACACCACGGGTTATAGAACCATAGATAGAAGCTTCTTGAAAATCATGCAATTAATGGAACGGTGACAAAGGCGATACTGTTACTACTACAAGTCAATTCTAGTACTACTAGCTCTGGATCCCAGTACTACTCTTGTTTTGTCTGGGAGCAAGTCCAAACCCAAATAAACTGGAGCACAGATGAAGCAAGTGGGCGCCATTGCACCCCTGGTTAACAACAAGATGAGTACGCGAAAACCGGCAAATGCTGCTTACCAACTCTCCCTGCGCTCGTCATCGCCCAAGCATCAACAACGACCCTCTCTCTCTCTCTCTCATCTCTCGTTACTGCCGCGCGCTCCACCCTCTCCAAGAAGCCACTCGATAATTACTGTTCTTTGTCGCGTCGTCGCTCCTTCAATGCATGATCGGGGTGTTCATCTTGAGTGCGGCGGCGGCGGAGGAGACTCGAGCTTGACGCCGGACCGGTGGCGGTCCAGGAGCTCCCTCGCCAGCGCCTGCAGGTCTCCGCCGCCGGCCGCCGATGAGGTCTCGGCCATGCCGGGGCCGCCCCTAACGGACGCGCCATACGCGGCCGACGTCGTCGGCTGCCGGAGCTGGTGCTGCTGGTGGTGGTGCTGTTGGTGCTGGTGGTGGACCGCCGCCCACTGCGCGGCGCCTGCGGCGGCGTGTCGAAGAGCGCGGAGAGGTCGACGGTGGTGGGGACGACGTTGGTGGCCGACGGCAGGTCGGAGATGGAGAAGGGCGCCGGCATGGGCATCTGCGGCGGCGCGGGAAGCGGCGGCGGGGACGGCAGCTCCAGCGTGGCGAGGTGGGCTTGCAGGTAGGTCAGCTCGGCCTGGAGATTCACCACCTGGGGAATGAACGTGTGACATTCATGCATCAACAGTGTAAACTGATACGTGCAAACTTCAAACCGCACAATCATAAACTGATCACATATAATATGCGCACGCAAGCAAGGGGCATCGTCTCGATCTATCATCATGCACAATAATAATAATGCAGAAATAATGCAACGAATACTGGTGGTAGTGCTGAGAAAAAAGGTTGACAAAAAGAATGCGAGCTTCTAGGAGCGGCTGACTAGAGATTGGCGCTGGTGCTATTCTTTTCAGGGGCCAGATCGAAAACCAATTAAGCGCGTACTAATAAGTGCACCACTGTCTAGCTAATACTAGTACTCCTAGCAGCAGTGCAAAGTCCAAGATCCGCATGACTACGTGGCGCGACGGGTGGAGGGATCGGACGGCTGGGATGACGCGACGGATGAGACGTGCATATCATTCATCGCCGGGCAACAAGGTTCCAGGTTTAGCGGCTTCTTTTCGCACTGCCGTTGCTTGGCTTGGCAGTGTTGATTTCCTCTTGAAAGGGAACTTGCCTTCCTCGAGAAAGAAACACGCATCTGCCAGGCGCGCTCTCCAGAATCTTATCTAAGAAAAAGATCTGGATCTACACGCAGCTGGGATGAATCATCGGTTACTGGCATCTCGTCAATATTTGCATGGGAAGGTTAACAGAAGCTAGCAGAGAGATCCAATTAACAATAATCAGGTTGATCGATCATCGTCATCATCGATCCCAGGGACGATAATTATTACCTGCTGCTGCAGCGCGAAGATGTGCGCGACGCATCCGTAGACCGGGTCGCGGAGGCGCGCCTGCGCCTCGTAGCAGATGGTGACGACGGCGTCGAGGCGCTTGTGCGCCGGGATCTGGAGCAGCAGCTTGGACACGTTGCTGGCGCCGAACACCTTGTGCACCGCCGCGAAGTGCGCCGCGCCCTGCTCCGAGTCGAAGTAGGGCGCGAAGATGCACCCGCTCACGCACTTGCGGCGGAGGAACTTGCACGCGCCGCACGGCCCGCTGCCGCCGCCGCCTCCTCCTGGGCCTCCGCTGCCGCTCGGGCCGCCGCCGCCGCCAAGCGTGGTCGTGCCGCTTCCCGAGCTCATTGCCCCCGATCAGGCGGTCTGCCTGACAAAGGAGGACCTTATATCTCCTCCTCTCCCCACTGCCCGGCGGGCGGGGTCTTATTACTGCTACTAGTTCTTATAGGGATAAAAACAAGTCGCGTCGTCTGTTGAGGCAGGGGGAAGCACCCGAGCTTCTTCGGCAGGCGAGAGAGGGAATGGAATGGGGATGGCAAGGCAATATAGAAGTGTGGAGGATGGAGGAAGGGCATATATGTAAACATGGAAAAATCCTCTCTCTCTTCCCTTTTGGTTTTGTCCTATTGGTGGAAGGTCCTGCTAATGTGGGGTAACAGTCCCATTTCCTCTGCAATTTTTTTCTGTTTCTTCCCTAAATGAAGGGAAGGGATATATTCTCTTTCAGTTTGGCTATATATGTTCCTTCTATGTAATAATAATCTACCTATAATACTTTCTGGTCCTTGTATATACACAGCTTATATGTTTTCGTGGTATTGATGAGACTTTAAAGCCACGGCATGGAAGCCTATAGCGGCAGCAGCAGCTGGTACCACCCCCTTCCTTTCCCTCTCTACACACTTCCCTTTCTGCTCTTTCGCTCTCTTAAGGGGTTAGAAGATTGCGTGAAGCAAACATGCATTGTATGCATGCGAGAGAGAGAGGAGCGAGGAAACACACAGTCCCCAGCTAGCTATTCTCTCTCCCAATTTCCAATCCATTCTCTCTCTAAGACGAAAACAGATGATGACATCCATTACATAAAAAAATCCATTCTCAAGAGAAAAAAAGAAAAAGAAAACCTGCAGACATCCACTGCTGGCTGGCGCTGCCCACAGCTTCGTCTGAGGCGTCCCTCTCACCCACATTCCGCTGAAACAGTAGCTCTAGCGACCCTCCCACCCACGTGATCCTACACATGACATTCTTCTTCCCTACACGCTATATACGTGCGCTTTTATTGATGTGCCAAAGCTTCCCTTGATTTCACTTGCCATCTCCTAGCGAGCTATGGCTACGGCCCGCCGCGCCGCTTCTCCTTCACGTCTCGGTCAAAGGCTTCTCTCGGAGCGCCGCCCGGCACGCACCCGCGCCACTGTGCAATCGTTCCGCCCCACGTAGGCTGATCTGATCCATCGATATGGCGCCTCTGCTGTCTCTCTGTGTGTCGCATACCGACCTATACCGCTACAGGCACACAGCAAGACTTTGAACCGTGTTCTTGCCGTACCGAGAACTTTTTACAGCCTCTGAGCGAAATAATTACCGATCCTTGCTTGATATTGACGGGAGATTATAGATCGATTAACGTACAAGCCCAGTTAAGTATTATTGTCAACAACAATAATAATGTACAAGATATTTTTGCGGGATAAGTAAGTAAGATATCCTTTAATAATTAACGTGTGTACTCATCCCTTCTATCTATACGTACTACGTACAAAAGTGTTCCTTCTAAATGCTGTTGTGTGTTTAGTAAAAAAATAAATAAAATGTGACAGCCACGCGCCATGTCAATCATCCGTTTCCTCCATTTCTGCTTGACTTGTTGAGAAAAGCCATCGATTCTGAACATGCATAACCGTTTCGCACTGCGCGTAAAACTTATTACCCACACCCAAAAGCCCCAAATCTGCCGCGTTGTTTGGGGATGACTGTATCTGTGCCCGTTGAAACGGAAACGGCATGCGACCGAGGATGTGGAGGAAGAAACCGCGTCAACATCCGTCCGTAATGCTGATTGAGATTCAGCGAGAGGCGCCCGTTGATCAAGGCTCGGTTTAGAGAGCAACCGGCCGGAGAGTAACTTGTTGACAAATCACACTGCAATCATCATAACCATGGTTTGCTGACCAGGCACGGTGTTTTACACGTGTGAAGTACTCGATCTCTCGCTTTTTTTCTTGTGGAATTGCTGCATGCTGTCGTATACAGTACAATACTGTATAAATGTTCATGACGTCTCGCGTTGAAAAAGAAGGCAGCGGTTATTCATCGTAGATCATGGGGAAACCGCCGGGATGCAGCCTCCAGGAAAACAGGGCGACTGAGCAGCGCTGCCTTGTAACGTTGCTCTCGTTCAGTTTCCGGTGTCCTCGACAGTCCATGTGATGGTCAGGTACCTAGATGCGCTACAAGCATATATGTGCCTGACTTCCAAAAATATGTGCATCCCGAATGAATTCTACACTGAAAAACTAGTAGTGAAAAATCATCTTTAACCAACATCAGCTTTAGAGGATCGGATCACCCTTTTCACTGTTATTAGTTTTGGTTTTGATACGGATTCCTTAATTAAGACACACTTTGCCATCATAACCAACGGATCGCTGATGGTTAAGGTTCAAGCGTAGTAAGAAACTTGATATTTGAGATTTAGTTCTTCCTCTTCCTGTTGGCATGACATATAGAGAATTATGTTTTTGGACAGTTACATCGTGGCAGGGATATGATGTTTTTTAATAAATAAAAACTATGGCAGGGATATGATGTTGCCATTTTGGAATATGTACTTTATGCACTTATTTGTAATCTCTTTGTATATTTCAATATGCTTGTAATATGAAGTGCTAAGCTACAAATTAATGTAGTCTTTTTTATTAAAAAAACAAAATATCAACATGTATCACATTTCTTCTTGCTTAATCATCACACCGGAAATAAAGAGCTAACTTGTCAGCTTTTGATAGTCAGCCTAAGTAGACCAGATCTAAGACCATGGGCAGGTTAATAGAATCCCATAATAGTATGGAGACACCGCCTTGGATTAATTCTTCTGTTGCCTAATTAATATGTACTTCATCCAACTTTTCTTTGTTGACGTCCAGATAACATAATTAGGCCCTGTTTGTTTCCCAAGCAAATTATATAATCTGGATTATTGGTACTAGAATAAGTAAGTTAGATTAAATAATCTATATTATATAATCTAAAGGGAGTGTTTGTTTACGCAGATTATTTTACCTGGATTATTGCTTATATGTGCGAGGAGACAATAATACCCTTTTGCTATCTGTAGTTGCCGGTGGTGACATGCGTGAGGTAGGTGGGGTCCACTTAATGGCAAGGTGGGTAATTTCTTGCAATTATACAAGGGTACTTGGGTCTTTTGTCAAATAAGCTGAAAATAAGCACCTCTTGAGGTGCTTATTGGATTATGATAATCTAGCCTTTAGATTATTTAATCTCATCAAATAAGCTGGCCTGTTTGTTTACCCACCTAGATTATTTGATCTAGATTAAGTAATCTGACCTCAAATAAGCTGAAACAAACAGGGCCTTAGTTTGAAGAGTGAGCTTAATACAAATGTTCGGATGTCAACAATTATATATGAAGATAGTACAAAGTAAGTTCACCATCATGATATTGACTTGGATGGCCTCCAACAATATAAATCCACAATATTTCAATGTCATCAATCTAATAATATACAGAAACTATATATAGAGGTTTCTATGCGAGTAGTGATTAAAGCTCGAGATTGACTTAGAACCAACCTAAAATGACTTGTTATTAGAGGCGGCATTTTATTTTAGTAACCACTTCAATGCAGACACAATCCTGAACTACAACCAATTGAATGTTTAGTTACATAGGCATAAAAATATATTGTTACTGTGAAATGTCCCCGGAAATACTTTCACATCAATAATGACGGTGTTTCTACAGTAGAGTTGACGGTCAAAGCTATCGTTAGATATGCTCAGATGCCAGATTGTCAGAGTGTATATCTTTGACAGGAGGGAATACCTCTGCCAGGCACATAGTATACTGGTACTACACATGCTGCTCATTTGACAAAGAAAAATAATTACGTACCTATCAAAGTATGTTGGCGCATGCATCTGATGCATTACATAATACCAAAAAAATACTGGATCTGCATAGGGGGAGTGGCCTAGGTAGGAGTAAACACAATCTTTTACTAGTTGTTCCTTTCCATTCGTGTGGTCAGCGCATAGAAATCACCAAAGCTTAGCTGAGGTCTGAGGCGTGTGGGCCGTCACCTCCCGCCATTTCTCTATTGCTTTCAGTGAACTGGGAGTACTAGCCTCCCTCCTGAAATCCTGCGCGAGGTAATGGGTTTCAGTGACAAGATGTCAGCTCCCAACACAGCAGGGTGGCCATCTGTTTTGCCGACAGCTATTGCAAAAAGAGGAGCCGCATCACCAGCTCATAGGTAGCCTAGGAGTATGCCCCCACATACACGAACAAATATAAGCTGTTACCAGCAGTACTACTGTACTACTGGCTAGAGAACAGAAATGTCTTGGCATGATAATCCTATGCGTATGTCCCTTTGTTCCATGTTTTCATGAAATTGTCGCGATTTTGGTCATGTAATCTAGCTGTCTCTGCTAAGAGTAGTTAAGTGTAGTAATACTACCGATAAGACCACATTCGTGTTGTAGCAATTGAAATGAACCACATACATGTCATATCTCTAGTATTTCTGCCAAAATCTCTTTGCTACTAGCACAATGAATGCTGAGGCGACTGAGATAACAGAATGATTGGACGAAGAGTGCGGCAGGATCCAGTACCCGTCCGGTACACCTGGAGGACGTGAAACTTTGCTGGACCGAATCCAGACTCCCACTCAACTTCTATTGGCACTGGACTTCAATGCCGGGAATCAGAATTCAGAAGTGATGCTAGCTATACTTCCGTTAACTTCTTTTTCTTTCGTTCTTTTTGACATCTACTAGTAGTACTGTAGCAGTATCACCTCCTAAAAGTTGCAGTGCTGCAGTACCCCTACTTTTAGATGGCACGTGAGAGACTCAAGGATGGATTTAAAAATCAAGGGTAAGCACGTGCAACGCACAGGATGCCCATCCTGTGCCATCCTACTAGTCAAACCATTTTAGGTGCTACTAGCATGGTGCCATGGTCTTCACACTTGAGCTATGAAATCTACTGGTCTACACTAGTCGTGGGTGCAAACCTTGACTCGTAGATTTTGGCAGGAAAACTAGAGATATGACACTGGTTTGTTTAATGTGGAGGAGACTTGGGACTTCACTGGCCACAGTTCCCAAAGTCATCTTAATTGGGACCAAAGGGAACTCTTATCAAGAAATAAACAAACAGGGGTACATGCTTTTTGATGCAAACATTCTAAGGAACTGCAGAGAAAAAAAACAAAAGAATGAATGGTACAAGTGAACCGCTCTCGAATCAATACTGTTGCATGCATGCTTGGAGAATGAAAATCCCCTATTGTTTATAACCTGCAATAATGCCTCTACGCGCTTGAATATGACAGGGGACGAGTTAAGTCAACACGGAGTTGCACTTGCACTTTAGCCGTTGCTTGTTCGTTTGTTAGTGTTAACTTAGAGGTTTGTTTAATCCCAGTCCCAGCTGGTACGGCATACTGGAACATGTAATGTCAGCTAGTAGTACTACTCTAGAAGCTGAAATTAGAACAGTACCTCTACAGTGAACAACACATATGGTTCGAAGTGTTTGTGCAGTTGCTGACACGCAAGAATAATAACCTTCATTAATAATTGCATTGCTTCGCTTCCCTTCCCGTCCCTAAAAGGGCAGCAGCATGAAGCACGCACACGTGCTGTTCCATCCGTCCCCATGAGTTCCTCCGAGTTCTGGCCCAATAGGAAATGTTCTTTCGATGGCAGATCGTAGGATTGATACCTGATGAGGACTTCACAGCCGAAACCTAAGCGCAGGAATGGGGCAGGTCACCAGCATGGCGTCAGCTTCCAGTATGTTCATGCTTCGTGTCAAGGTATGACACTTCTCTGTCCACGACTGCAATGTGTAACCTCCTGATACGGTCTCTTTCAGCTTATTAGTTATGTGCCAATAAGCAGAGCATTGATGCACAAGGCAAAGTGAAAATAATAAACAATCCAGTTGATGTGAAGGTAGATGTTCTTGGAATCAAAGCATAGTGCCAAGTACCAACCTCGTGCACATTTGGTGTAAAGTGCAGAGGGCTTCTCCAGTTTTAATATATACGTTCTTTTTGCCAAATGCCAAATACTAATTCTTACTTCATCTGCTTTGTCATTTGCCCCATATCTTCCTTTTAACACTCATTATGATGAACGAATGAATGACACTTTCAGTGAATGCTTACTGCTTGTCCGGATACAGGATATAGAGTAAACAAACACTAGGAATGGAGCATCGTGTCCACTTGATCTGGATCTTACAATGATTCTTGATGAGAAGTGCACAGATCCAACACGACGAGGAACAAAATCATTCAAAGTGAAAAGAAATTGCCGCGTTCTTACAGGCATCAGCAATAGCCAGACTTCCAGAGCATAAGTATCAGATTCAACCTATCTTAATAAGTCGTCATATAAAGTTGGCCGCCGAAGCAACCTCTTCAGGTCAACTTAAATGTGGGTCCACGACACCCGAGCTGACAACAAAGTCCAGACCACATAGAAGCTGAATGACTAGGTTGCGTCCTTGGCTATCTGGGACTCAATGCAGCTTCATCATCAGCCTGAAAAGGCAACATAGAAAGCTGATGAATCATGGGATGATTGAATAGTCAAGTGTGAGGCATTACCCTAAATGAAAACAGGACAATACCGTTTTGGCCAGTAAATTGGCTTTCTCATCATCAAATCCAAGGGAAGTCAGTATTTTATGACCAGCTGACTCTTTATCTGACCATATGCCCAGTAGCAAATGGTTGGCAGTTACTTCTCCTTCGTCACCTAAATTTCAGAGTTTAATTCATTCAACAAAACATGAGAATGAAGATTATATGCTAGACAGGCAGATGAAATAGAAAGAAGAGATCAGCATATGCAGATTCAATAATGCTTGAGGGCATATGCAGATCAGTGACTCAACTTACAGGAAGATCAGCAACATAAAGGTAACCAAGTAAACTAAAAAACTAATGAACCAAAGCACAGATGAAGAACTAAAAAAATCCACACCTTCCGGAATTGCAGGAAGCTAAAGCAAAACTCCACTTTAAATTCGACAGTGGAACTTTCTTCCTAATGGGGCCTTGGGCCCTTGTTCCAAACAAAACATCATCCACAGGCCACTAATCTTATGTGTACCTTCTAGAATATATATACTGTAGCAACAGTTGGCCATAGAGATAGTTATTTCGTGCAGGGTTTCTGAATGAATTTAAAGCTACTACTGTACTTGATGTTTACAGAACTTTTGTGAGGGGTACTTTACTTCCAGGTCCTACTCAGGGATACTGACCAAAAATCACATGCCTGCATATAAATTGTGTCCTGACAACCTAAAACCAAATGACCTTTCTCCAATCCCTTCAAATCTCAGCTGGCGCTAGGACAGTTCAGCTGCATCCAAATGTAATACATCGAAGAACAAGTCTCATATAAAATTGCACCGAACCCTAACATATCATCCTCATCCAGATGCAATATCTGGTCCTGTTTGTAAGTTTAAACAAAACTCATGTTGCAATACATCTCCAAGTGAACTAAAAATTCAACACAAACTGAGTTTAGTCTGGGTTGTATGTCAAATACAAGCGACTCTAATCCCTAGGCACAACTATTTAGGTCATACAAGATTCTCTGAGATAGCTTTCTCAAACAATCGCAAAAATGGAGGTGGAAAACCCTCCATTCTGCTGAAATCGGCAAAAGGAATTACTCCCATCAATGGGAACAAGTCAGCAGGTTCTGGTGTGGGGGAGATATGCCTATACTCGGATAACGGCCGTTTGCAGGATTATTTTAGGACTCGTTACAGCTGCATTTAGAATGTGTTTATTTCCAGCCAATATATGCACCGTCAGTTTATAAGAAAGTGCTTTCAGAAATATCAACAAACTGGTTCAACAAGATTGGAATCATCGCCAAAAAACTCACAGCCATTATTATACCTACAGATACAGTACAAACTATCTTTAAGCTAATGGAGGAACTGAATATATTGTAATTGTTTGAGTTCATGCCTGACCAACTCAATGCCTCTAGTTTGAGCTTAGGACAAAAGGAAAACTAATAATTTAGTTCATATTTGAGCCGAAACCAGCTGATTTTAGTGTGCATTGCGGACACAAATGGAAAGAATAACTAAAGAACAATTACAAGTGAAGAGGAGAAGATAAAAAAAATTAAAGGAAAATTGCTTCTGTAGTACTATTCTTGGACACGTTTGTTAACATACTATTGTTTTCCTTTAGAAGTCTAGATTACTATTTTGACACTCTTTAACTTTCCAACTTTTCTCTACCAACCACTGTGATATACAGTGGAAATGAATGGCTCAGATCAGATCCAGATCCAAACGGCATTATCTGCCCCTCTCTGTGCTGCTGTCATCTTCTTCTGCCACATATGAGCTTTGGTCCATGGTCTGTATCTTTTTAATTCAACCTCTTTCATGACTACTGCTTGCAGCTCAAGCTGAAGATGCAGCCTCCCCTTGTTGTCCCTCGGCAAGAAGAAGAGCAGAACAATGGTACTGAGTCCAATAGCCCATTGGTCAGATCACCATGGTAAGGGCACAAGGTGAGGATTTGCAATGACTAGAGATTGATAGAGGAACGAAGTGGCACAGTGCTATAACGAAGGAAAATCGCAAAGTGAGGAATATTAAGCTAGCAGTCTGGTCCACCAGGGTGTATGCTAGTAAGCGTACCCACAAAAGCGCTGCCAAAGCAACTTACCCATGAAAATGAAGATAGTTTAATAAGAATATTACTCCCTCAGATCGGAAGATAGTTTAATAAGAACATTACTCCCTCAGATCCAAAAATAAGTCACTTTAGGATTCATGCTTGTCATAATTTTAAAAATTCTGGCCAATATAAAGAGAAATGTAGATTAACATCATAAAACTTTTCCATGAAAACATCCTCTCATAATATGAATTCCATTTAGTTAGAATGTTGTATTTATTATCATATAAAGTACTAGTCAAAACGTGATCTTAGAGACCATGTCGATGTCCTTACAAAAAAGGGGGCAGCCCGGTGCTTTATAAGAGGATGTTTTACAAAATACCCAAGTGGTTGGACCATCCTCCCCATGCATATGTCCTGTAAAATTATGCTCATCAGGTTCCTCCTCCTTGATAATCAAGGAAGGGTCCAACCACTTGGATATTTTGTACGCTTTCCCTGCATTTCTGCAAGAGGCTCTTCCTAGGACTAGCACTCGAACCTGTGACCTAGGCAACAGTTTCACCGCTGCACCAGAACTTCCCCTTTTTCGTGCCGATGCCCTAAACGACTTATATCTTGGATCAGAGGGTATAGCAAATATCAGCAATATATGAAGTTCAACCATGCTACATGAACAAGCTAAGCCAAGTAACCAACAGATGATATGGCAACTGAAGTTAAAATCTTTTAGGTAACAAAAGTAGCTAGAAGAGTGATGGTAGTATTTAGGAAAATCATAAAACCTGTCATCGTAAATACAACATATTAATCTATGTTATACGGAGACAAAATTTCGGATGGCCATTATGTCCAAGTGAAAATCATTTGACCAATCATGAGCAAGAGAATCCTTTTTTGTGGTTGCCTCTTCCGGCATCCAGATAGAAGGCATACTGTAAAACAGGAGGTGGACAGCCTCATGTGTAACTCCAATACCATATTTTTGTGATAGCTACTATACAGGTAGGGACTCGTATCCTCTGCCTTTCCCCTCGTATGGTAAAGTTTGCTATAGACAATCTTTGACGCTCATCTTGGAATGAACGTTAGCTGCCACTTGCATGCATCTCTGTGGATTAAGGAGGCTGTTTCTTTTTCTTTTTCTTTTTTTTAAGGAGACTACTCTCTGTACGTGATTATGCAAAAATCGCTTCATGTACAAGGTATAATTTCCACAACAGGGATCCTGAATATTGTTGAATACACAAAAAGGAAGTAAATTTTCAACAACAGGGATCCGACTCAATCCACGAAGTTACCGTGCATCCAACTGGCAATAGTAAAAGGTTTGCAAGGCTCACGATCAGCGTCGCTTCCAGAATAACAGTAGGAAAGGCAGAGGATAGAGTCCAGACAAGTAGATACACCTATAAATAAGAGAGCCAAAGGGCCTTTCTTGTAGAAATTTGCAACTAACAAGCAACTGTGATGAGAAAACTTTGGGACCGACCAATTGTTATTGCTGAATTATAGCACAAATCCCTCAGCATACCAGAACAATACGAGCAAATCAAGTGTGCAATCAGGAGGTGACGTTAAAGACAAAGCAATCATCTCAAAACAATTATCAATGGAAATCATTGGATATTCATCTGTGTATGTGTATGTCTAACAGAACTAACCTGATTTCATTTTCTCATTGGCAGCCCAATCAAGGGCTCGCTGGGCAGCTTCTGTCAAAGGTGGATGCATAGGACTGAAATAAAACATTTCAGATTTCCCAAGAATATTTGCAGCCTCCTCGCGCACCTTGAGCAGTGTAATTCCATTAGCACGCAAAAGTTTTGCAGCACCACTAGTTCCTGAAAGCAATGGATTTGCCTCTCAACTGACTAACCGATAAAAATAACAAATGTTAGCTCTACGGTTGACATTGTCATGGAAAAACTAGCATATTATTGTTTAGACCCTCTTCCCGACACACAGACACACAAGTCTCCTTTTATATACTAGTATATTGTTTGTGCTGTGGCAGCTGGTTGATTGGATGATGCTTACTTCCCTATCAAAATTTTGTTACTATCATGCTTTCAATCTTTATAGGAGTCAATTATAGAGTAAAAGGAGGACATTTCATCACAATATTTATGGACCAACAAGAACTGCTAGTGTAGTAGTATCTAGAAGACTCATTTTAGCCGACTAACATTGTGTTGAGCACAGTAGTTTGTCATAAACAGATCAAGTCCGAACTACTAAATACTCCATCCAATAAAAAAATAACATTCTTGAAAAGGTATTGTTACACTATTGAAACTTTGATTACCTATCACTATGAAATATTTGATTCGGAAATATGAAAATTATGCGTACTGATTACTATCAAGATGCATTTTCGCATTAATAGATTTTTTTCGTTCTACAATTTTACTAATAAGATAAGCAAACTTCGTGTTGCAAAACCAAAGATCATTTGCCTCACCCTCTACAAGAATGCCCATGAGGAGACCCTCTGTGCCTGTGGTCGGATACCTCATCTTCCGCGCTTCCAGCTCCGCCATCGCAAATGATCGCACCGCCCTAGATGACCATCTGTGTGGAATCACCATGTCAGACGAAAAGTACACACTAATGCTCCCTGGGCCCTAAAGAATGGTGAGCTCACCGGATCTTCTTGTCCCCAGCAGCTACCTCCGGGTGCCTAAGAAAATTAAAAGAACAATATCATCCGATTACCAAACAATATGAAATAAATCCCAACCAGATTTGTTACATTTCTGTGCGAATTTCAAGAAAAAAATCCTTTCAAAACAAAAGGAGACATACAGATAGATCGAGCTCAGGAATGATTTAAGATGGGAATCTGAAAGAGGCGTAGTGTCAGCATCTGTGCTTACGTGGTGGGGAGCTGAGAGACGACGGCAGCGACGCGGCGGCCCCGGTAGAGGGAGGCGAGTAGAGGGCCAGCCGTACCCGCCGTCCGAACGGAGGCGGACAGGATAGGGGATGCGGAGAAGGATAGGGAGGAGGAGGAGGGGGCAGTGTGGCTGCTGGAGGAGGAAAACATGCCTAGGAAGGCGCCGGCGGCGGCCTGAGCAGCGGTCGCCATGGCTGGTGAACGTTGGGGGTTTCTCTTGGATATGGAAGGGATAAAGCGAGACTAAGGTTTTTGGGGTTCCTCCCTTAGGGTACGTTTGGTTCCTGAGAAAAAACAGTTCTAGCCTTGCTGAGCTAGGATGTCCATTTGAAAGCTCAAAAAATCTTTACTTTGCCAGGCTACCTTGCCTCACGGGGCCAGAAAAAGCTTGCCGTTGAGGGAGAGCCGATTTAGCTAGCTGGAGATGGCAAAGCTGTAACTAACAAGATAACTGCTGTATTTCGCTCAGAAACCAAACGATTAGCAACGATAGCTTGCCGTAGCTGGCAGGCGCAAGTTTGCCTTGGTAGGCTACAGCCGTAGATAGCAAAGCTACCAAACACACCCTTACTTACTTGGTATTGGTAGTTTCAAAAAAATACTTATTGGTATTGGTACAGTTCCGGTACTGATGACCGAAACGTCGTTCCGTTCCGTGACCTGGTATCAAACCGTCTTTGTTTCATACCGGTCTAAATTGAGAATATAACACATGCAAACTAAAATTGCACTCGATAATTAGCTTGGACTAGTTCATTAGACCCGACTACGAGATTTTGTCAACATAAAACATTTGAGTAGTATAGGTATTGAATATGCAACTAGGACTCTTTAGTGGGTTTTGGTGATAAATGACAAAGAATTAAAATATTTAATGTGATATTAAGCTAATGTGAAGGATATCAAATATAATTGCTCACGTTGTGAGAATGTTAGCACCTCATACAAAAAGATGAAATACGAGACTCAAAAGCAAGTGCAAAAGATAGATTTATAGTTTTTTGAGTGTAAACATGTCAAACTATCAAGAGTGGTGAAACGATCTTACATGCGAGAAAATAAGTGCTCAAGAAACCGTAAGACAAGCTTGGAAACGAGATTACCAAAAGAGCCAAGTCCAAAAGCCTAAAATACTAGCTCACTCGGAAGGAACAAGTTTCATGTCATAGAGAATTTCTAGCGGCAACGGAACTTCCGACCCGACGAGTGTAGCACGCCTATTGGAATCCGACGGAAGTTCCAGTCGATTTCAAGAGATTTACGCGAAGTTATGTTCCAACGGAACTACCGAGGCGACGTTGCTAAATCATATTTCGAGGGTGACGGAAGTTCCGTCATTTCCCAACTAACCCGACAACGACTCGTTTTGGATCCTCTCCTATATATACCCTACCTATCCCGTGAGAGAGGGTATTGGTGCTTTTGAACTCTCACATCTTCCTCAAGCTTTAGCTCTCACCTCTTCTCGAGTCATCTTGAGATCCAAGACCATTTGTGTGAGTTCCCATCTCAAATCTAAGCTTGAGATCATCAAACCCAACCTTGTACATCTTCCTCTTGCAAGCAATTTCGATTTGACTTGTTATTCTTGGATATTCGTTCTCCTAGATTGGCTAGGTGTCACACGTAGAGCTCTAAGTTTGTTGTCGGCCTTTGAAAAGTTTGTAAAGGTTCTGATTCGCCTCCGGAAGGAAAGGAATCAAGAAGAAGAAAAAAAGAACAAGTTTGATCTTTATAATCGGTTGGAGAGGATTAGGGTTGAGAGAGACATGTCTCTTTGTGAGCTCCTCGATAGAAACGTAGGAACCTCTCTATAAGGAGTCCGAACTTCGGTAAAAATCCTCGCGTCTCTTTCTTTGCTTGTTCTTTGTTCTTGTTCTTGTTTCTTTACACATTGCGCACGATCTACTTGTGTGTTGAGTGTTTATTAAATTCTCGAGGGTACAACACTACTAGGAGGTCAAGAAAAGTTTATATTCAAGTAATTTTGTAAGAATCGCTCTCGAGCTCATTTTTCTCGAAATTCTCCCTTTTACCACTGATGGAAGTTACTGTCACGACATTTTTAGCTAGGCGCTAGTATTGTATTTTTCAGAAATTATTTTATATTGTCTATTCTTTTTTTGAAGACATTTTATATTGTCTATTCAACCCTCCCCTCCTAGGCAACTTTCGGGTACAATTTGTATTTAACAAAACAATTAATGATATACACTACCTTAATTTGAAATATGTTTTCAAATTTAAATAGTTATATTATGTTATATTACTATTGATTTTTTTGTCTTCCATAGTTTTTGAGCTCACAAACAGTTTGTTAGTGACGAAGCTAGCACAAGATCCGAGTTTTGTTGAGTGCATACAAGTAGGTGAAGATGGTTTCGATATGATGAAAATGATATGCTAATCACTGCTATTCTGGTTTTTACCTGATGTCATAGCACTTTGGTGCTTCTACTTACCTTCTTGTGTATCTAGAAAACTACGATTCACCTAACTAATTTAACAAATTATTTTTTTTAAAAAATAAGTGAAGCGGGTCTCCTCTTAACAACAAAAGTTGGTTGTTGTGTCTAAAAAACTATTGGAAACCCAAAATATGTAGTTTAGTGAAAATGTTTCAAAGTCTACAACAACACTTCCAAACAAAAGGTGTGACTCAATGCCTTTGTTGTTTGATTAAAATTATAGGTTTTCACTTCAAGAAAAAAAACAGATATGTTTGCAACACACCACTGTAACAAAACATTCAAGAGGAGTCAAAATGTAAATTTGGCTTGGCCCGTTAAGGAACCGGTTCAAATCAAAGTCGAGCCGAGTCAAGCCATCTGGATTAAAGTTTTTTTATTATTTGTACGTACTAATACCCATAAACAACATTATTAGTAGCAGGTTGGAGTTTCAACCTCGTTTATGCAATAGGGAAGCATATAAGAGGGTAAATCAGGTGAGAAACACTTAAAAGTTGGAAACTTACAAACTTGTAACATGAACCGTTGGCTATCAAATCTACAATCAAGATGATGCATATGATACTATATCATTTTTGGTCATTTTACACCTGACCTTCGAACTTCACTAAATCTTGAGCTTTAGGACTTTTATCTTGATTGTTGATTCTACATCCATCGAACATCACAAGTTTTCAAGTTTCCAACTTTTAGATGATTGTGGGCTGATATACTCTCGAGCATATAAACATGCTAAGTTATGATGTGAGTGTAGTGAGGAGAAGAATTAAATTTAAAACATTTTTCTCACTTGTATTTAAAAGTATTATTATAAGCCGAGTTGTTGTAAGCTGAGAATATCTTATAATTTCGACAAGTAGGGTCCTGTTCGTTTCTGTCCTCTAAAATTTAGCATCTGTCACATCAAAGAGAATCTTATTATTTATGAATATTTCGATCAATTTAATGACAAAACCTATGTCGACGATTGGCTGCTAATTTTCGAGATGAATCTAATGAGCTCTAATTAATTTAGATTTTGTTAAAGTGATGCTACGAGTAAACATCTTCTAATCACGATTTAATTAACCTCATTAGATTCGTCTCGTAAATTAGATAGGAGGATCTGCAATTAGTCTAGATTAGACTTTATTTAGTACTCAAAATAATAAACTTTATTTGATTTGACTTCTAAAATTATAGGCCCGTTCGTTTCCACCCTCTAAAATTTAGATATCTGTCACATCAAAGAGAATCTTATTATTTAGTAGTACTTTTATTAATTTAATAACAAAACCTATGTCGCGACCCCCTCTAATTTGCGAGACGAATCTAATGATCCTAATTAATCTATGTTTAGCTACATTGATGCTACGATAAACATCTTCTAATAACACTATAATTACTCTCGTTGGATTCGTCTCGTGAATTAGATAGGGAGTCTGCAATTAGTTTCGAGATTAGACTTTATTTAGTACTCCAAAATGATAAAATTCTCTTTGATTTGACCTCTAAAAATTAGATAGTGGAAACGAACAGGGCCAAATAGAAAATTCTTTTGACGGCTCGAAGTTTAGAGCAGGAACACACCCTAGGTTGGCCTTTCGTTCTGCCCCGTCTGGCAGTGTCCTCTGTTTGACGCGGCAGACACGTCCCGTCAATCCCAAAGTACAGCAGGCGGAAGGCGGAAGCCATGCCCCGCAGCGCAGCGCAGCAGAAGAAATGGACCGTCCTACTACAATCATCAAAGCACCAGGCCCACTGACATCTTAGCCCAAGACGTTGTACCGTTAGGAGTGCCCACTTACAGCCGCACGAGCGCGATGCGGCGTGAGTGTATCCACATCTCCAGCTCCAGCCTCACAGCGGCGACAGAAAAATCCCGAGGAAGACGACCGGGGACCGGAGGCGAGATAAATACACGCACGCATTAGGCACAGTGAAATTCGAAGAGGAAAAAATTCCCCAAAACTCGAGTGGAGAGCAAAAAAAACAAAAAGAAATCAGGAGATGCCGAAGACCTCCTCGTCGCCGTCCCCCACCGTCTCCGCCATGAATCCGCTCCTCCCGTCCTCCTCCTTCCCCAAATCTCCCCACCCGCCGGACCCCAATCCCAGCACCCCGAGCCGTAGCCCCTGCAGTTACCTCCTCCACGCCGACGCCGACGACGAGGCGCTGATCCAATTCCCCGGCCCCAACCCTAGCCTTGGGGCGCCACCGCCCCTTCGCGCTGCTGCCGGCCATCGACCCGGCCCCGCACATATCCTCGCAGTTCTACACCTTCACCGTCGCGTCGTACGGCCTCATGCTGCGGTGCATCCTCGCGAGCCGCCCCGCCGCTGTCGACGAGGTCCGCGCCGCTACCTCGCCCTCCGTTCTCGCCTCGTGGCGGGCGGTCTGGAAGGACCGCAACGAGGACACCGCCTACCTCACCGCGTGGAAGCGCATCCAGGACAAGCTCGCCGCGTCGGCAGATGGCCGGCACCTCCACTTCAAGTCCAACGCCGCGCAGCGTGTCTCCCATGTTGGCATGTGGAGGGACATAGTCTCGGAGGCGCACGCCGACCCCGACATGCTCCGGCACCTCGCCTTCAAGGACACAGTCGACCGTATCAAGCAGTCGTGGACTGTCGGGGCCAAATTCTACGGTATTCCGGAGTCATTTATTCGTGTATGTGTTGCTGCGTGCCCTATCTGTAAAGCTGCGCCTGCCGGTCAGCCTGATTCTGCCATTTCATCACCTGGGCGAGGGGAAAGCGGCGACGCAGGTTTGAATATACAGAGACGCTGGATGTTCCTGCTCGAGATGTGCCTCGCAGGTTACAGCAGCTGGCCGCCAAGCATAAGGTTGTTCTCTGTATCAGGCAGAAGTATATACGGTATAAGCCATTCATGGCTGAGGTGAAGGATTATGCATGCCACCGTGCTGGAGTGCCAACTTCAAGTTCTGGGAATGCTGCATCCTCTTTGGCCAGTAACTCTGAGGGTAAAAGATCACGGGTTCGTGAGCCATACCAATCAAAGAGGTGTGGTTGTGGATTCCGTATTCGGGCAATTGTGCCGATAGCCAATTATAATGAAAAGGACAAGAGTTTTGTGTATGTGGAGGAGGGAACTGCGGTGTTCAAACTTTATGCAGTGCACTCGGGGCATGAGCCTGGGCCACTTGATGGCAATGCACGAATTGTTCACAGGTTGGTTGGGCATAAGGGGACTCTTGAGTTTGATCCAGACATTTATGGTGTCAGTGAAGAAGGAGATCCGAACTTTTCGGCAAAGGGAGATGGGGATGTTGATATCCATGGCTCGCATCAGGCAGTCTTGCAGCAAGTACGGGATCTCAAAGCAGAAGTTCTCTTGCTAGAAGGGAAGGTGGCTAGGGTGCAACCAGAGTTGTTGGGTTCGCTATCCTCCGAGCTGTCAGAGGTTTTGTGTAGGATTAGAAAATTTAATTTGCATGGTAATGTTTATCAGCCAGAGGAGAGGTTGATGATAGGCAATGAGGAAGTTGGTGGATGGGGTGGTGCCAATGTTTCCCACCATTTAGACCAGCCAGATGGTGCGTTCTGCAAGGACGATGATATGATTGACGACGATGATACTGATTTTGGCTCAAGTATTGGGCCTATCTCGTGGGATAGGATGGCGGCAGAGTGCGAGGATAGAAAGATGCTCATGGGTGATAGTCCAAAGTGTGACAAATGGATGCTGAAGGAGAGTGTGGGTGACTTTGATGAGAAGAGTATTCTTAACTGTGGGGATGATGATGGCGTGGAGGATTCCAAGATCATTAGACCATTGATGCATGATGATACCATGGTAACTGACCCAGGTTTGGTAGGTATTAATATAGATGGATTTTACTCAGGGCCAAAGTGGTATGATTCACCAGTATGTTTAGATTCTAGTGTTGACGCAGGAGATGCCAGTTTTAGGCATGGTGGAATCTTGTGAAACTTGTGATTCTCCCCTGATACCAGGGGTCTTGTAAATTTGTATACTAGATCATTAGCTTGAATGAATCAATTTAAATTAGTGTCTGTAGATGGATCCAGTCAAAGTAACAAGTCTGCCCTGATATACACAGGCAGAGGCAGAATTTACTGATTCAACTATTGTTTAACTTTGTATAGCTCATGTATTGGTTACCTTTGTCCTTCATGACTTCAAAACATTAGAACTTGTGTTCTGTGATTCTGTCCTTGATCAGTTTTTTTGCTCATAAATTAGTATTTTGCAGCATTATTATATTTCCTTTCTTTCGTGTGTATGCGCATGCTTCATGTTCTTTAGAATCAAGTCCCATCCTGATGCGAAAGCTCTGTTTTATATTGCGATGATCACTAAAGTTGAAGATGGAACTAACCTTGACCATTATTTAGCTTTTCCTATGCTTCCATAATGCTAAACAGCTTCTGAATCTGCTCCACCTATATATCGCTGAAGAAAGCATCCAGGATCAGCAGGAATATCTAAGGGAACCCTCCTTTACAAAATCTGCACTCAGTGCTGATGCACATAGTATTCTTCCAGCACTCACTGGATGCTGCTAAGGAGAATTTATCAGATATAATTACATAAATCATGCTTCCTTCGGTCTTGATATTCTATTTGCAGAATGCAAAGAAAGCTCTTCTAGAAATGATAGAAATACTGTTGTAGAAGTGACTATGGAATCAAACCTACTACAGTAGTGCATATATTAACTAGTTTCTGCATGAGATATAATTGTACTGTGGAGTATGAGAATATGCAACCTCTTGTATATGATGCTGACAAGACACTTGATTTGTGTCAGGGTGTTGCACAAGAAGGTACTACAAGTCCTTAGAATTTCTGGTATTAATTGGTCACCAATAATCCTTTGAATGTATCTCTCTACAGTGCAGAATTATTGTTGTGAAGTAGCCAAACAGCACTTGAGAATGTCTTGCTGAATTTGACCTGAAAAAGAAGCCAAACTACTGACTGTCAGTCTTTATATGGAATCACATCGTATCCGTAGCTGAAGAAGGATATGAGGCTTATTGTGGATGATAGTGATGATGGACAAACTGTAATGGAGGCCGAGCAGGGTGCTGTACAGGAACAGGAAGGTATGAATCCATTGTATGATATTCGAATAGTGAGGTGTTCAGTTTACTTTTGAGTTAAATGTTATTTGAAAGTATTGCATAAATATATGTCAGGTACCCTTGACAAGCCGTCACATTATTCCAGAGCACCAGAATGTAAACATGAAACAGGTCAGGTGCTCAACTGCCCATCACGTGCATGACAATCTTCAGTTCCTCTACAGTTCATCTCTTCTCACAAAAAGGCGTTTATGACCGACTTGAGCTGTTCTGCAACATCTCATTCTGAAAGTGGAGTGGATCAATTAAATGATTGATATGAAATGCACTGTTGAAAAATACTGTCACAACTTCACCATGACATCTAGTTTCTTAAGTTGATGATTGTGCGTATATTATGTCCCAGGAAAATAACAGAATAGAAGGTATAAAATGCCATGTTCTGTTTATTCTTATTTTAGTCCCTTTTTGGCCCACTCAAATATGGGGGAAGAATAAGTTTCAGAGCTGACGGGATTGCGCAGGTGCATAGCGCCGCGGCTCCAGCGTCTCTGCCGTTTTCCTGAGGCTGGAGGCCGGCCCGCGCTGACCGCCGGTAATCATCTTTCTTTCTTGTCCATGACATTTAAACATTGACGATGCGCCTCTAACAGTGTTGTTCGAGGAACATTGCTGCACGGAGTAATTTTCTTATGTATGGTCAAAGACCACTGTCGGAGGAAGAAACGAGAGGTGGAAGACTGGAAACATGTCGTTGAACGTGCAACCGGCTCGATGCCAGCACAATGCACCTCGTGCAATAGAGAGAAGTATTAACGAGATGCCGCGCGCTGAACGTCATGAATTGCCGCGTGAGCTCGGCAGCTCGTTTTCCTACCCAAATCCGTCAGCTAGAAATATTACTTCACACGCTGTTTCTCGGTAGATCCAAATGATTTAAACAGAGGTGCTGCGGACTAGCCGAGATTGACACAATCTTTAGTCCTTCTCTTTTCCTATTTGCTTATCAAAATGAAACAAGAAAAATGTGCAAATGCTGCTAGTGTTAGTATCCTGGCACAATGGTTCGCATGAGAAAATCCCACCTCGCAGGGCTACTGATTTTATTTCAGTACCTGATTCGAACGAAAAAAAAAACAAGTTCACAATTCCACTGCAAACTGCCATGAAATGCCAATAAGAATGGGGAATCACGTAATAAAACTACAATATATACTAAATCAGAATCAAAATTTGGAGATTTTACAACTTCAAATTTTTTAATCAGCTGGAACCTAAACACAACATATGACCTCAAGATCACACTGCTGAAGTAACCATTGACAGGTGATGCCCATTTTTTTTTACTAGTGTAAGAAAACAAATTGAAGTTGTGTTACTGCACAAACAACAAGGATCTCTCTTGCGCATCAGCAGCTTTGGTGAGATCTTGACAGCTTTGCTGATACTTAGTTTACTGCAGCTTCGGTGCTTTCAGGAGATATATACCCTTAACCAAACCCTTACCAACATCCCCGAGCTCCTTAAGGATAGAGGTCGGCTCGAACATGGTCTCGTCAGCATCCTCTCTGCCACGCTTCTGTGACATGTAAAATTTGGCTCACATTAAATAACATATGGCAAAGAGTTCCGCATGACAAAATGTTCAGTACAAATCCAGATAAACATTATAGGAGCAAGCTAGTGGTGGTGGTGGTTAAAGGCCTTTTGTTTCTGAGGCAAAAGAATGGATATTCTACAGCCAAAGTTGTCGGACAAAATTATACCTTCGGGTTCTCCCAAGTAAGACCGACTGCATCTCCTCCAACTGAACCATACCACAGCTTGAAGGTCTTCGGGAATGCGCACTGTAAATAAATGTTAATTATCTTCTGAACGGATGCACACAGCAAAAAGGAAATAGGCAATATTACCTTCAAGTCTCGCACAAAGTATGTGGTTGGATCAAAATTTACCAAAAGTTTATCTCTTGCATCGTGCAAACTTTTTACAGCTGCTTTATTAAGTGGCATAAAAGGGTGGAAATCCTTACTTGGTTTACCCCAGATCACCAATTTACCTGTATTTTTTTTTACAAAAGCTGTTTAGATTAGGACAGATAAGACATGATACTTTGTTAAATAATAACCATGGTTAGTGGTTAGCAACAAGTATGCAGCTAACATTTTACGAAAGTGAAATATTTTTCTTTATCAATTAGTGAACAGTAGGATGGAAAGAAATGGAAAGTAAGTTGAAAAGGAAAATATGAATCGAGTGGCAACTACATTTAAACAAGTGAAACTGACCATTAGGAGTCTCAGCAGGGAAAAGCACATGGTGAGGGTGGCAAAGTTTCTCTTGATGGAGCAGAACAACAGCATCATAATTGCTCATAGGCGTTCGGAACAGGCACTGTAGAAACAACATTCAAATTGAGTGTGGGAGAAAAACATAACAAGCTAGAACAGTTGAATGCTGAAAGAAGAAAATTACCTCCCATGTATATTGCCCAGATTGACCATTCAGTATAAGATTTGTTAAAAGTTCTGCGCTACTTTTAGCATAAGAAGCCATCCGTTTAAGAACCTACATTACAAATGAACAAGGAGTGAATGCGTAAAAGAGACTCCAACTGAAACAGTATGATAGGCCCATATGCTATTTATGGTTGAAACTGAAAATTAGTATAATCATAGTGCAAGAAAGAATATATCACTACAACATGGAGAAATATGTATCATCTATGCATAAGAAATGGAAATACATTACACTTTTTTATAACATACAGACTACCTGATCTTAAAATTGATGCAGAATTGCAGTTGGTAGTAACTATATTTTAGGTTGCACACAAAGTAAGATCACCTACCGACTTGCTTGGTGAAAGTTTTGTCCATGCTTCAGATGCTTTATCATACGACGGAGCAAGAAACATTGCATGCTCTATATCATGACAATTTTGCTCATAAGATTTTCTGCTCAGCATAAAGTTTTCCTGTAGTTGTAGCCATCAGTAGGGGAAGAGCACTGGAGAAAATACAAAATATCAAAAGAGGAGAGAACTAACATTGATCTCTTTCTCATCTTTTAGGTTGAAGTCATTATTTATATCAATAACCATCGGCGAAAAGGTCCAATCAAAACTGGATAGCAACCGCAAGAACCTGTCATTTTTGTGGTAATTGATTAGAGGACTTATGCAATTATAGTTTGTGAGACTGTAAAGATATAACTGACTTATGAAATAGGAGAGACCCATCCCAAACTTAACAAGTAACTAATATGTTATGCACATTACAAATTAGTCCACATTAAGATAGAACCAACAAGAGGAAGGGCAGATTAGCATGGTATTAGGAGAAGATCCAGACAACGATAGAGATGAAAGAATATTTAGTGGAAGAGACCACTTATTATTGTTTGATCTAGTTAATGCACATGCCAATGGAAACCTTGTTCAGTGGATACTGGGTCTTTTTAAAAGTCTCTAACTATCCCCATGGAGATTTCTGTCTCACTATCTGACCCCCTGAATGGAACTTTTCTAGTTACGCCACTGTACATGTCTCCCCCATATGCCCAATTGACCATCTATATCCAACGCTGCTGCCTTGCCCCAGCTGCTGAGGTCCGGACTACATTTTAATTCTAATCCACCCATCCCGATAAGCTAAAATTCACATCTCAATAACTAACTTAGCTGGTAGGATTGCTGGCACCTGTAAGTTCTTTACATAAAGAAAAGAATAAGTGGTAAAATCAACGAATTGCACTACAGAAAGTAAATAAAGGTTCCAAAGGTGTACCTAAGAAACCCAGCAACCCGTGAGGAAGGGGTGTGGAATGGGAATGGCTTCAAAAATAGATAGGCAACCACCAACTCTACAGCCTCCTCTGAGATGAATGATGAAAACAGATGTGCAGAAATCCATCTTTTGGCTAGCCTTTGAAACAGAGAATGTAGCAAGCCACGTAAGTGTAACTTATAATTTAAGTTATCTGGTCTTCGATTAGTAAGATCGGAAGCTTGAGGTTTACCTGACTACTGGTCCAAACATCTGGTAACGGCCATGCAGACCATTGATCATACTTGAATGCTGACTCCGCAGAAAGAGCACCTTATCTTCTGATGGAGCACTTTGTGAGCTACCAACTCCAGCTGTAAGGAAACAGATTGTTCATGCAATTTCATTATCATTCTACAGTATCTTACTAGCAAATAGAAAAGTTACTTGAATATATATGAAAAACTAACCTCTCGTTTCTAACAGCAGGCCTCGCTCATGAAATATTTTGAGTGAGAAAGAATATCCAGATGTAAGAACATTCACCTCATCTTCACTGGGTGAAATGAACATTCCTTGATCCTCTAGACTGCAATCAAACTAGACTGAGCCAATGGGCTAAAAAAATTAATTTAATGAAACATTACTTACCCCCCCCTTAAATACGTTCACATACCTTTCACCAATTTTTAAAAGAAAAGCAGACTTTGTCTTCTCCATGGCCACAGGATCCAAGGGCCAGTTACCAGATCCCTCTAGCTGTTATTGCAACAAAGTGGAAAAGAGAATTACTTAAACTGCAATGCAAAATGAACCCTGGTTACTGCATGACATTGAAGTCTCTAAAAATTTAAACGAAACTAGGAAACAAAGGCAAAACATTATCGACTGCAGTATTACACTACTAAAGAAGTTTACCTGGATCATAACTTGTAAAGATGGAATGCAAGTTGTTGCGAACTTCGGCAACCTCTGAGAATTCTTTCCATATGCCAATGGATGAGGTTCAGGAGGGAATACAGAAGTGTGCCTAAATGCTGGAATAAGAAAAAGGTGGAACAAAAAGGTGTCACATGCACATATATAGAGAAAAAAAAACAAAAAAGTGACACACATAAAAAAAAGGCAACGTATCCTATAAGAACCAGATTCGTGTGCGAACTTTGAGAACTCAAATCTGGGCCTCATGATCTTGATCCAAGGGGAGCGTGTAGGGAGAGGTAGGAGGGGGATTTGCAAAAGTATGATTAAGGGGTGATGATTTTGCAAATCACCCCTCCCACCTGTCCCTTGGATCAAGATCATGTTGCCTAGATTTGAGTTCTCATAGTTCGTACACGAACTTGGTTCTCATAGGATACGTTTCCTAAAAAAAACTGTCACAAACCTGGGTCTAGGGGTTGCACTGTAGATATTTTAAGTGGAATATCCTCCAGTGAACGCAACTGCTTAGCCAAGGTATCAAAAGCTTCTAGCAAAGTTCCCGAAGATGAGACTGGATCTGCATAATTCAGTTTAAGCCTTATCGAAGGATATATGTGCTGTAAAGCTCAGTGTTGAAAGAATTGAAACTACCTTGCCCATTGACTAGGAGGCAAAAGTCCAGCTGATCAACAACATGAACCAAATCTTTATCCCCCAATGACAAATGTTTCATAAGCACATAATCAGCAATTCGTTTGATAATTGTGTGCTTCTCCCAAGATTTAGATTCCCACACTGCAGATTTGAAATTCATAAAGTGTTTTCTTAAATTTAAGAATGCTTTTTTTACAGTTAATGGAGTTTACATGCAATTGTTACCTGTGCTTTCAGCAATAGTTCCATCCTTAAATCTCCTAAGTTCAGCTTTATCTCCCCAAAATTTCCTAAATTTTGCAGCCTTAGTATTTACAAGAGCATGCATATTAGTCTGTTAGGTCATAATAATTGCATTTCATCGATGTTTGTAATCTAAAAGGAGGGAAAAAAATACCTCATCACGATTCTCAGGATTTGGACCAATGTCGACAAGGCGAAAACTCTTCTCCAACGAGCTAATCATTATACCAGCAAGCAATGGACTGCCGCCAAATTTTGAAAAACCCTGTAAAGATGTGTTTGTCACCAGACTGAATGCAGAAAAAAAAAGTGGTTTTATTAAAACAAAATATAGCATACATCCAAAATATGCCATTCAGAAGGTGTGCTTCTCCACAGGACTCGGATCATCTTTGTTCTATCTGTAAGTCCTTGTTGGAGCAAGGAATGAACATCCTTCTCAAGTATTCTCCATGATTCATCATCCATGCAAAACCTTAATGCAGTAACCTTAGAGTTTCCTTTGAAGTTTATCCTGACAGAAAAGAGTATATTAATAAGCTTGTTAGATTTAGTCTTTATTCTGGGACAGACTCAGCAATTTCACAATAACAAAGCTCAGGGAAAGCTCTACAATCTGGGAATCAGAGTAAACTGTGAAATTCAGCCTGTGGAGATTCTGTACATATCCAATTGGAAAACGGTTTGGATACTCTTCCTAACCACAATTAATATATAATAAAGTGGGGTCTGGCTATACTTACTGGAATGGAATTGCTAGTTTTTAATTTTAACCATTATGAAATGTGCAGTTTTCTATGGGTGTATGAAAATGATGACAATAATACAGTATCCAAAGCATCATACACAAGTAAACTCCCTCAGAAAGTGCTTCCAATAAAATGCATGATATAATATGCACCAAAAGAAAGCATTGTAATCGACGCACCTCAAACATGAATCAAACTTGGCACAAATGTCAACTTTGGTCATAAAAAGCTTTTCAAAATCATCGTCTCTACACTTATCCAGGTAATGAAGTGAGCGGGCTGCCTCATCTTGAAGCTGAAATAAAAGTTCAACTCAAAATAAAAATGCAACCTTGCCTACATTGTGGAGAGCGCGATTATGAGCTCAAAGTAAACTACCATGTCAGTTCAATGATAACAAAACCCTGTACATTTGAATAGATACACATGAGAAGTAAAGCAAAAAAGGAACAAGTCTGGATGAAAAAAAAAGGTAGCTAGAGTAGTTTCGTCTACATACCTCTAAAAAGGCTGATTTCATCATCCGAAATGCCAGATTAACATGTCCAGATACATCACATATGGCAACATCAAATGTTTTCAGGAAATTAGCAATGTCCTGAAAATTCCACTTGATAAGTATATCGCAAAAATGAAAAAAAAACCTAGTTACTCAGCATTACTGCATAAATCAATCGTGTTTTGTGTGAACTTTGCATCCAAAATGGCACACCATGTGAAACAATAAACTCTACTGGATATTCCAATAGCACCATGTTTTAATCGTGAGGCCAACAAAACAATTAAGAATCATAAATCAATTTGTCACAATATATTATACCATGTTCCAAAGCAGGCAAAAGGTCTATCTGGAGAAATCATGATTTTGTATGGTACATAGCAATCCATTTACTCTATATAAACTGTTCTGGGCACTAGTTTTTGAGCAGTAGATTGACAAACCTCTTTGGTGACCGTACGTTTCTTCAGTGACTGAATCACCAAGCCCTTGGCCCATACCTTCGAATTTGCTACAAGAATAAATATATGCCTCAATATAGTAGCTATTGCTAAAAGTTTCCTCAAAATCATCTTTCAGATATTTGGATGTACCCAAGAAGTTCATGAAAACACGGAAAATATCTCTTGTGTTCATTGATCTTTTAATTATGCTTCCTCCAGAGTCTAAAGTAAGAAATGCAAGGACAGCAGATATTAAATATCCATTGAGGCAGTCATGCGCATATATTGAAGTTCTTTGACGTGCCCAAACCTGCATTTGAACTCAGTATTAGATTGCTCAAATGGCAAAAATGCAAACAACAGACCTGCTGAAATAATCCGATGTTTGTCTAAGGAGCTACAGCTCATTTCAATACTACTGCTCAACATGAACTAATAACTGAAGAAACTATTCTAAGTGGGCGAAAATCCCAATCCTTACTTCTGATAAGCACAAATGAACTAGCATTTAGGATAAACTGTGTACTTTTAGTAAAACTGATGCCTCTTGCAAGGCTTTCCAATCGGCAAAGGTGCTGTCGATAAATTCTGCATTTTCCTCGAGAAACATATCCTCCAGTATGCTACTATTGTACTTTGGTGTAGGTAGGTTTATGCCATCTGAAATACAAATCCAATCAGCAAAGTTACAAAAAAGAAAAGAAAAACAAAGTTACAAAAAAAGAAAAATGATATGTCTATACATTCCCTTAAAAAAATTCCCTCAAAATATTTCTATACAGAAGGCTGATATTGTGCTAGAGTAGAACTAGTTTCAAATGACAAATATTTGTATTGAGATCACAATGGTATTGGACATGTTTAAATCAGGTAGATCACCTTTAGTATACGCACGGACATTGTTTCTTGTTGATATATTCATCTTTGAAGCATTGAACAAAGAACTTGCAGTTGGGATTATTCTGACATAGAATCCAGGAAGCTCAGCAATTTTTGTTGCTGCATCAATGGAAATTTTGAAGATAAGGAAAATATTATGGCATTGGCACTTGCAGACATGAGTATTGACTATTAACTTCAATGCAAATAAAGGTGAATAAAAGAAGGAACTTGATATAACTACCACCTGGATATGCATGAAGGACAGGTTTCCGTGCCTCATCTTGAAAGGTCGACCATGAAACTTTGTGGATTTTTCGAGCTGACCTCATGTTCTTCTCAATGACACAGAGGTAAAGACACCTCTTTGCATGGTACCGATGATTCAGGAAATCTTTCTCGTGGAAGCATTCCTGCATCATCAAAATAGTGCAGAACATATATGAATAGATAGTAGTAATGTTCTATGATGACTACCTTGATAAGCATAGTAGTATCATTAATACTTCGATTATGTGCACAAAGGTGTTTAGGTCGTAATTGCAATGACTAGTTCTGATTCGCATAACATCTACAAAACCAGGAAGTGGAGTCCTCATCATGACATTCACAAAAAAACCTTATGTCAGAGCAGTCGTTGCTGCAGTTCTAAATATATTGACAGAAATTATTGGACAATCCAGCATACTGAGCCTCTTGTAAATGGATCACTGATGCCTTTAAAGGATGAAAATATTGATGGTAGCTAAAATAACATCGAAAGGGTTCAAAAGTCCATACTTCCGCACAAGCCATACACTTAAATTCAACTCAGATTAAAATCTATTCTTCATCAGGAAGTACCACAGCACCTGATCTTTGTTAGAAGGAGTGCCAAGCTACACCAATAAAGGTTCCTTCATCCAACAGATGAGCTACTCGAAATTCCAAATGTGTACTGAGAAAAATATGCAATGAACTAGAGCTAAGCTGATATAAGAATCTCTTTCGTATGCACGGAAGCAGAAAACTAACATCCACAAGAAAATTAACAACATTACTGGCCCACAAATTCTTAAATTACAGTGTGAAATAGCATTGGCAGCACAGCGAATACCTTGGGCAAACGGACGAGAAGGTCGGCGGAGACATCAGGCCTAGCAACCGTGCCGGCCGCGAGGCTCCCCGCAACCTGCACAACCTCAGGCGACTTGAATGTGAAGCCTAGCTTCTCGGAGTCTAGACCCAGATCCCGCACGAAACCCAGTGCAGCCTCCGGCGTCGCATGCTGCTCCGGAATTCTCCTGAGAAGCTCCGCGACAGCATCAGCGGCCTCCGCGGCGGCGCGGATGACGGAGGCATTAGGCCGAGCCTCCTGCAGAAGCATGGAGAGCTTGCGGTCGAAGGAGCCTTCGCCGGCGGCGGCCATGATGGTATCTGTGGTCGCCGGTGGCGGGAAGGCTAGAGCAGTACCGGGTTTAGGGTTTAACAACGGGGGAGAGCAATTCTACTTTTTTTGTTTTTGTTTTTGTTTTGTTTTTAGGAAAGGGAGAGCGATTCTGGTGCTGCCAACACTTCGTCTTCGTGTTTCAAAAAAAAAAAAAAACACTTCGTCTTCGTGTGCTACCGTGGGCTGCTCGGCGAATGTGGGTTGCTGCCTGGCCTGGGAACTGGGGACGACTTGTGCTGGGCTGAAACTGAATGGGTGGGCTGCTGCTTATTCGTGTCAATCGGGATTGCAGCAAGAAAAGCAAAAAGCTGAACTGCGGGATATGGGTCACTGAATATATCAGATTATTAGTTTATTACTCTCTTTTTTGCAAAGCGAAATATCTGATGATTACTGATG